>KN726509.1:11806-28711 GCA_000816745.1 Ancylostoma duodenale
TGTCCAACCAGCAATCCAAGTCATCTTCATCATCGAACGCTCTACCTTGTATGGCATTAGAGAGGGACAGGAGAAGGTGGTTATCTTTTGAGGCAAGGTATGGGCTGTACGATGGGTAAGTCAGCACTTTCCATCCAAAGCCGGGTAGCTTCTGGCGAGTCACACTTTCAATATGTGGACGAGCATCGTCGTGGAGAATTCGGATCTTGCCGTGATTCGGACTCTTCTCAGCGATTTTTCCGGCCAATTTATCCGGCTGTTGATAGCACAGGTCTAGCAGTTTCGCGTGGCAGTAGCGCTCAATGGACGATGCCTTTGCTGCCACACCAGGCAGTGACCACAACCTTCAAGGGGTGATCACCCGTCTTCGGCTGCGGCTCAGGCTGCTCATCCTTATCAGATTAGTGTCGATGGTGCTTGTTGTTGACGTACAGACACCACTTCTCATCTCCTGTAAAGATGGACTTCAGCCGGTTTTCAATGTGACCTGTAAGAGAGCAATTCAGTAGCCACCTGTGCACACCGCTGGAGATCGCACCCGGTCAAATAATGATTACTCACAGTGATTTTTTTAACCTTGCCCAACTGACGCAGGTGATCGGTGATGCTAGTAAAGTGAACATTCAAGACTTGCGTCCTACCGCACCTAGTTTGCCGTGGATCTGAATCCACAGGCTGTCGCAATCGATCATTGTCGACTCCGGATGCGCTTCCCGAACATGCGGAAACATTGAGGTTGAAGTCCCGATAGGAAGGTGTCTGGATCAATCTTGTGCAGTGCGTTCGGATGCTGTACCATCCCCGAATGTAGCGTTAATACGACAACTGGATGCGGCTGCTGATTCCCCAGATTTGAAGTGGTTTACTGAAAGGTGGCGAAAATTCTGCGTTTAAAGTTCCATGTTTCTGGACGGGACTGTGCAGGAGTTTGCAGGTGATGACATTAATAAACTTGCACATACCTGACCTCCTTATATATGCAAAAGACAGGTTGCTTCAAAGGAGCGTGGGGTTATAAAAAGCACACTTTTGAAAACCGCAAGAACTTCCCTACAACCTAATACAATACATATCGCAGGAGGCGGGTCTTCACGTTACAACAGGGAAAAACCAGAAGGCAGGAGAACAGCGAATACTTGCCATCACTCGCGAATACTTGCATGAGCTTGCTTCACAAAAATAGGAGTGTTCTCGTCCGGTCCAAATGCGTCTTCGTCTGACAATGAGTAAATAAGCGAAAGAGGGACCGGAGTAACATGACTATAGTATACAAAATTACAATATAAGGAGAATTCCGAAAGGAGTGTTCTAATCAGTGTATCGAGAGCGCAAGAAGTGTGAGCATAGTCATCTTAAAAGCGGTAGCGGTAATGCTGGTAAAGTGACACTTTAACAGGATGCATAGCTTAGAAAATGACTCGCTGTACAAGATTAAATTCTCGTTGAATATGTTCAATAAAAAAAAAGAAAGGAATTTTTATTATCTTGATTGGAGGGAACCGAGAGTTGTAAAAGCGGAAACACGTGCTAGCTGAACTACATGGATGTGGTATTTGGAATATTTATCTTCTGAGATGAGAAGACTTTCAGGGGCTCCTTACTCTAGTACTAATTTCGCTTGAGGAAATTTGACAAAAACATAGGAAACTTTCTTCTAGCACGCTCAAAACCTCCTTTCCCTTACCGCCCAGCTCTCAATCTATTTGCAACTAATACTGGTATAGATTATCAAAAACGTAGCTTACTCTGTTGCATTCAAATTGTTGTCTGAGACGGTGCGTGTCCCACTGTTCCACCTCACCAGTGGACAACCCGGCCAAGGAGCATGGTATTTTCTCACGGCGCGTGAACTCATGCAGCAATCCACGTGCCTCAAAATTGGTTAAGTGTACTTTTTCTATCATGGCTTGATTGTAAGTGCTAACACCAACCTTTTTGAGAACTAAGCTGCCATCCATGTGCATAGCCAAGGAAGAAAAGTAGAGCAGAATCTCATCATGGGGCAAATGTTGTGCGATGACGTCATCACCGTATATTGAAACGATGGCGCAGCACACAAACAGATGGAAAAAGCATGTTCGATATTGTGCCCAACACGCCTGAAACATGAGGATCAAGCCCTGATTCCTATTATTTTGAAATTAGAAGCAAGGCAACTGCTAGTTGGGATGATGACTCCGAAAACATGCGAGAAAGCCGCGGAATCTGGATGCTGTCTCGACACCACTGAGTCTCGCTACGCACAAGCGCACACAGGCGCTTATGAATGCGGCGGGTCACTGTTGGCTGGCGCGTCGTCGCTCCGAAAACACGTGCACGGGAGCTGAGTTCACGACTGCGGTTTGGATTTCTTCGCAGGTAAGCCATGATTCTTTGTATACGTTTCACATTTATGATGGGCTGACAATGTGTGCCACTACTGGTGGTTCAACTCGGAGTAGAGAAATTCGACGGGTGCTGCTTTTAAATATTTATTATTTACTACTTTACACTAGAATCTATATTTTTGCCGTTTTTGGTCTTCCGTCCAGGGTCCCTGGCTTTTCTTTCCCACCCGCCCCCCCCCCCCCCTCCGCTAAATAGCCACTCCTGTGTGCGATACTGGGGTCCAACGATGAAGGACGGGTCCATCGTTTCCCAGTAGTGTCAAAAATACCATGGTAATGGTCCACTGATAGGGGATCCTTCTAAAGTGGACCAATCGCGTAGAGAATGCCGGGATGCGTGTCCGTCGATGGACCACCGGTCCGCCGTGGCACAATAGCGTGGAGAACGCCGGAGTACGATCACATCGATTGAGGATGGGGCCACCGTAGATAAGTACTGTGGAAAACTGTGATACGGGTACGCTGTTGGGTGGAGGTGAGCCTGCGCCCAACAGCAAGGAGAAGGTCACGTGACTTGCTGACCAGTCGTAAGAGGTGCTCGTCAGCAACCAAAGTTGCGAAGAGTAGTATGAACCTTACGCTACAAGACCACTATTTGCTGATTGCTCAAGCCCTCTTTTGTGCTCACTTTCATTTGAATGTAATAGTGCTTTGTGCTCTCTTCCGCACTCTCATTTACGTCTCAATCGACCATCACTACTCCATTTTAGATATCCGAGGAACACTCATCAGTTGGAGTTCCCCAACAACAATCTCAACTTGAATCATCTCGAGCGATTGTTCGCGTTGTGTAGGAAATTGCTCACAACTGCCAGAGTCATATAAAAGACATCCCGTGCAGAGTTGGGAGTGACTGGCAATGATGGGTCCATAGGCATGTAATGAATGCACTGACATCAAATGGGAAGATATATCGTTATATGGGGAAGTGACTTTACATGTAGATGTGTGATGAAAAATTTATAGTGCTGTCAGCAGAAGACAGCAGCTCAGCGTTAGCCGGGCAGCCACACTAGTAGGACATACGCAACTCAGAAGGAGGACTTCGTATTTGAGCTCAATTAATGATTAGCTTTGCTTCTTTGTTAATTTTCTGAGGACTTCACAAATGCGGAGCTTTTGCCCAGACCTCGAAGGGCTCCCCCACCCTTTTTCCTAGCGTCCCGAAGGGGCGCTAGTCCCGCACATATGCCCGACCAAAAGTTTTGCATTCAAGTGACTGCGAGGTTTGAGGCGGTTCGGAGTTCGACAAATAATCTCCACTCCTAGGAAGCCCAATTAACTTCCTGGTGGAACCTTCTCCTCAGCCCCATGGTGGAATTGAGCTCAGCAAGCTAAACACTGTGGGACTTGCAGGCAACATTAATAGATAGCTCTGATTTCGGAAGAGTCACTGATAAGACAGCCTCAGTGAGGACTAGATCCGAGGGCTTATCTGAGCTGTCTCAAACGAGAAGGGCTAAGATGGTGATCTGTACCATCAAAACATGCATGCTTGAGTTTCCATCGACGATCTGATGATGCATGCCAGGAACACCAAGTATGACGTCACAGGAACGGACCGAAGCGAGGAAGCACCGACCATCGAATACCACCTTCAAAACTGAAGAACAGTTCCCCGGAACATGCGACAGAACAGGAGTTGCTGGAGTTGGTGTCTTCGTCAACACGAATTTGTGATGAGTATCGATTCGTTCAAACAGCTAGCAGTCCGAAGTGTTTGCGACTGAGAAGATGTGGATGAATGCCAACGTTGACAATCTTCGCCACTTTAGCTCCAGTATCTAGCTACTACAAAGATGAGATCGAGGTCCCCTATATAGACTTCACGAAGTTCTACAGGAAAGTCCATACATTCAATAAGGTCATCGCTGCCAACTTCGACGCCAACATCGGCTGTAGGAAAACGCTTGAGGAACTTTACATCAGTACCCACGGCCTACAGTGGAACGAACAGGGAGAGAGGCCGTCCGAGTTCACCATGACTGCGAAGACCGTTCATGGTAACTCACAATTTTAGGTACCAACCTCCCTACGCTGAACGTGCGAGTAACCGTGTGGAGAATACCATAGCGAAATTGACCTCATTTCCGCAATCGGAGTTTCTGCCAGACCAAGGCAGTGTTGTAGCAAACTCTACACCGGATCAGACTATCGCCTTTCCTCGTGGGATTCTTCTTCTCGCGCAAAGAAAGCCGCGAAGTTCAAGAGGGATAGTCCGAAATCCCTCATCGACTGAGATCTCTTCACTTCGTAAGCCGGCTTTCTGGAAGATGCCGTTGTTGACAACACCTATGAAGACTATGATTGTCTCATTTAACATTTCTGCGAGAGAACAGCAAAAAAAAGCAGAAGGTAAAGCATCAAGAGGCAAAGGTCTCACGAAATCCTCGAGCTCATATGCGAGCGTGGAGCCGCAAGAGCCGCAGACAACTGAAGCCTCCTCAACGCCCAACTCTCGCATGATCAAGACGACCCCTCCAGCGCCCAGACGGAATAGTTTCTTCAACTGAACGGGTATTGAGATAGTCGGACGAGGGTTGCATTCTTGGATCCCACCTAGCGAAGCCACCAGTTCGGTAGCAGCACCCTCTCGGCACGCTCAGAAATCAATGGGAGTCAAGGTGTTCAGGGAGATGACAAAAAATGCCACAGGACTGACACTTAGGCAGAACCTGTCTCTGGCTCAGAAACTTTTGGGCGCCGAAGCGCACCCAGACGGGCACTAATGCTAGTGACGAAACTGACCGCGATGACGGCAAAGATCCCGGGCACACACCACTCCCCATTGGCGACAGGAATGGCGACACATCAGTGAGCACATAGCGCACGAAAAAATTACACATGAATTATTTCGCGCTCTCTTTGCAATGCGAGGTGGTGCCGGACCAGCATTTTTACTGTCGCCGCGAGAAGTTCCACTATCGGCGCCGATAAAGGCACATGTGCCTGTTCAGGTAGACACCGGCGCCCAGAAATTTCCGAATGGTGTAGTAGTCATCGAGACATCAGGATTATCGTTCAGCCACACATGTTCGCCGAAGATGTTCAGCGTCATGCAAACCTGTTTGTTTCTATCTTCATACAACAGTAGTTTTATAAACTACAACTTAACATCTCAATTAGAAATTTATTTACGATTAGTATCAATTATCCTTTGCCATCTTCTGCACATTGAGCAAGAGCCCTCTTGAATGACACCGCTACGCCTTGAGTAGAAATGGCGGCTCACTCTAATTCAAATAACCAGCTCTTCTATTTTTCGGTGCCCCCTTGACCGAATAGTTTTTGCACCACTCCCTTTTCCACCTACCCCTTAATATAGCCCCCTCCCCTCCTCCTCCGGGGGTTGAAAATTGTTGATGTATTCTTGATCATGATTGAAAACATGGTGTGATCGGCCAACCACCGGACCGCACCCGAGTAGTAAGTAGGGTAGCGAACGGGTTACAAATGGGCAGCAACTGTATGTATGTATAGGAATCAAACAGCGACCGAACGGCTCTCACGGTAGCGCTTATACCACCGTATGGCGTTAAAATCCCTCTCGGATTGGAACCCGAGGTGACATGCGGCCCCCACTCCCTGTTGGCATCTGCTCCGATTCTGAGAGTGTCTGATTAAGAACAGTCTCATGTGAAACATTCGGACAGCATTGAACGGAATGCTTCCGTAGTCGTTCACGAGCTCCATCTGAACGACGATCAGTAGTATGTTCTAAGACCACTAGGTATGTACGTGATTCTCAGGAGACTCATCAGCCGCCGTATCCAAATTTCATGAGACTTGGCATGAATAACCTAGCATTGCTTTATTCGGTTAATTCCATAAACAAATAAAAGATGTTAGATCACGGCATAGTCAGATGTAGTAGGCTGTGCTTACCCCTGTGAAATTTTTTTGAAGCGCGCTGCATCTTGAAACCCTTGGCCATTTCTTGGATACATGTAACCCCATATGTCAACGAGAGCTCAGGGCCAAACTGAGCATGAGAATGCATATTGACGGCTGTCGATCTGATCCAAAGTGTTATAAAAATGTTCTGCTATCAACGATAGTCTTTCGGAAACCACTACCACGAAGGTTTCTTAAGTCTTAACGCACAAGGAGTGATGATTGAGACATACCTCCCATATGTGAAGAGCATCACTTTCAGGAAATTCTCGCTTAAAGAATAGTAGGATCCATCTATGTACAAACATTAGTTGCAGAGCATCACCCTTTTGCGTAGCCAGATAGTTGAAGAATTTTGGTTGCAGTAGTTTCAACATTTCACGGAGATATTCCTGGAGTAACACTTTGATCTAATGGACAAATACGACGTGATGATAACTCACCAAGTTCATTTCCATTAGGCCTTCGTTTCCCTTGGGAGAGGAAGAAAACACGGTTTGCTGCATGAGGCCTGCAAAGCACCAGTAGGTGTCGACCTCATTCCTGCAAAAAGTGGTTTACGATATAAAAATACAAAAATAAAAATAGAAAAATACATAAAGTGGTTTACGATACGAGGACAACAAATCGGAGGAACAAGTGCAAGGACATGTGATGACTGATTATTGCAGTTCAACGTCAGTTAATTGATCATCTGATGCAGCGACATTATGCATGAGTCTCTTCCCAAAACCGACCATTATCACTCCTTGTAAGATTTGTCATTACCCTATTATGGTAAGATAACGTTTCACTATCGGTTCTGCCACTACTTTTTCAAATTAACTGATTCTTCAGACGAGAGAAACAGAAAATGTCCAACGAAAAAAAATCCATTCGCAAGTAGTATTGATTGGTTCAACGAAGCGTACCTGATGTATTGCTAGCAAGAAGAGTGTGTGAAACAATAGTGAAGCAGTTAAATGAAGAAAGCTGTTTAAGTAGTACCTTCTAAGAATCAGCAGAGCCTGCGTATGCACGTATTTCAAAGATGCACTTGCTCGATTTTTGTGTTCGTTTTTATTCCATGTACAAGGGAGCATAAGCATTTGTACAACGTTTGCTCAGTTATTTCTTTTCAAGAAACCGATGATTTATCCAGCTCTTTTGTCTGGCGAATTGGGAAAGATTCGAAGTACTTTTGAATCGAGAGCTGGTTCTGCAGAGGTTTGTGTTTCGAGGCAGTTGTCTTCGAAACACGTTTTTTTTGGGTTGTTATTAGTTTTTGAAATTTCGTCAATAATAATTTTATTTGTTCCTTTTTTTAATTGGGATTGTTGTTTTTGGAGTGGGATTTTTTATCTTCAAAGTCCAATTTTTTGTTTTCTCTAGTTTAGTTTAAAAATATTGCGGTGTCTATGAGTGCCGCCGCGTATCTCTAGCCGCTCTAGCCCCCTTACGGCGCTTTGTTTGATAGATAACTCTGAAGAAGTTAAGTTAATTAGAAACGATTAAGAGTAAAAATAATATTGTAAATTTTATTAGGTCTTTAGTAGTAACTTTATCTTCTAGTAAAAGTTTAACGATTGGTTGGAATTTTGGTAGAACCTATAAATCATCTTCAGAAACAACCTTGAGGATTAGAATATTATTAAGCGCATAGAGTGCCCTTTTCGACGATACCTGAGGTTTCTTACGAAGGGAACATGTGAGAAAAAAACCACGCTCCCAGTGATAGCCGATTTTCACCTAGTTTGCTCCCGAGGAACTTTTCCACCGAAAGTGGTAAACCGGTAAATATGCTGAGGTGTTCTTAAAACTGGATTAAAAATGCTACTAAATCACTGTGCAAGTCCACTTGGATATGGGCCAACTGTGACTCTCGTTTTGTAATCACCATCAAGAACACGAAACGATGTTTTATCCGACTTGGAACCGTTGTCAAAAGTTGTTTTGTTCGGAAACCGCGGACTGAAGCAGTATATTTTATGGCACCGTAAGCCTGCACAGAAAGTTTGCGCTAGATTATCTAGCTCGTAGTCAAAGAACAGTTTACATCCAGAACAATCAAATAAGATTTAGCTGAGCAAAATATTTGAACACTGCAGAGAAACAGGGCAGCAAACCCCCTCCCCTGTAGATAAGGGGTGTAGAGGAGGAATTATAAAAAATATAATCTATAGAGGATAACGACGTATAAATGAGGCGGAAAAGAGGTGAACTAACACTCGCCGGAAATAGCACAAATTTTGATTTTTGTTGTGAAACTAAGGAGCTAATCTATGATTTATATACCTTATAGTACTCAGTAATGGTGCCAGTAGATCCGACATTCCTTGAATATAATTCACATGGGGGTAAGCAGTCGCATAGTTGAGAAGAATGTTTCTGAAACCAGAGCGTAACACAAACCATTGAGATGAGCGGAATCCTAGAGTAACCAGGCAAACAAACTCCTAGCGGATAGTGTAAACACAATAAGACAATATAAAAGGATGGGAAATAATAAAACAAAAGGATTAAAAACATCGACACATCTGTTGGATTTACCTCTTCTACCAATTTTTGTTCTATACCCCTAGACACTCCTCAAACTGTGTGTGGAATCAAATTGGTTAGTAACAAACATGAAAAATGAAAAGCTCTAAGCTTTACGAGGAAAGAAGTTGAGAACGAAAAAGTACTCTATATATCGGTGTGCTTTGAGTTGTAGGATCCATACAGCTTTTTGATTTAATGACGAAAGAATGTGCTTTCTTGAATGATTACCAACCTCTCGCACGCACACATTATGTTCTAGCTCACACCTCATTCTGTCACCTAGAACAGGGCATTTTGTCACTTTATTTTTTCGACTACATAAAGGCAACAACGCTCTGCAACTCGGTTATCTCATCCTCCGAAACAATCGTGAAAAAAATCGTTAAATCAGTGAACAGCAATTTCCCATATCACTCTGAGATTTTTGGAAAATGTCTCCCTTACAATAATGCTAGTCTGCGTAATACGTAGTACATAGACTCCCCGCAGTTTCGAGTTTTCCTCTCATAATTCTCTTTTGAAATATTCGAGAAGAAGAGCGAAATTATCACTGCTACAATTCTCTATGAATGTACCCCCTTTCCGTGGAGAAAACTCAGGTGGAAAAATTCGAGCAGATACCACTTCTTTTACTTGTGTTCGTTGCGGAAATTTACTTATACAAATTTATTTCTGAAAAAAAATGCGCGTAAAATAAGCGAGATTTGCTCAAATTTGGACTTTGTGTCAACTCGAGCGAATTTCGTGAATTTTCCGCCTATTCTTTTGATAAATTTGTTTTTCACTTATTATTGCCATCGTTTTTTCGCCTTCAGAAATGGGTTATGCCTGAAAAAATCCCACATAGTTCACTCATCATAATCACCGAGGGCACGTGTGGAGCAGTGGTAAGAGGCTAGCTTCGCACGCACACGATCAATGGTTCGATCCCGCCCGAGGCCAACCAAGCCTTTCATCCCTCCGGGGTCGGTAAATTGCTACCAGAGGAGTCTGGGAGGATGAAGCACTGACTTGGTACATCGAATGCCCCCCGCAAGTCACTGTACAGGGCACATACGCATTCAATGCCTCTACGATATCCGGATGAAGTCGAATACGTGGCGCATTCTTCGTGACGGGATTGATTAACGCCGACCACTTTATCCTTTATCCATAATCACCGAAAGACCTGACAAATTTACTTGATGTATACGGAGCATTTTAACTGAATGTATTGCGGAAGTAAAACTGTGTTTTAATCGGATTTGAGAGTGATCGGTGAAGCCACCTGCAACCGGAGATAGTCTCTGGAATGCAGCATATGCGGGCTTACGCAGGTGTTGCCTGCGTGCCCACTGAGGAAGGGTGAGACTTGTTGCACGAGTTGAGATCGCAGCATTTTTCGGTTTATTCAGCGGAATTCACTTACTTTTAGATCGGCAATCGACCGCAAAATCGGCAAATATTTCTGAGAAAAATAAGCGAAGTTTGCTCGAAAGCACACGTATTCTGCTTGAACTTTTTCACCTGAGTAGATCGCCAAATTTTCCGAAGTTGCACTGTACAACGCATGAACATACTACTGTATCAGCTTCTTTTTGATTCCTCAATACATGATGAGTCAGAAATACGGCAGCAACTCGTGTTTGTCTTCATAAAAAAACATGTTCTGCCTTGAAGTCTAACCGGAGATCGTATTCGGGCGTTTTCGCGCGACATGTCTCAAACAGCTAGGTTACATCTGGTTCAGGGAAAGGGGGGACAATAAATTCCAGGTCCTACTGGTTTCGTCTCAATTGTAAAAGGGCTAGTAGGGTTTCCTGATACCGGAGACATATACATACTTGCTTAAAACACCCTATGAATCCACATTCTTCGATTTGATTCACTTGATAAAGAGAATTAATTTTACCCCAGCCTCTTAAACGCCATAGTCTGAGATTTTACTGGATATATCAGGGTCTCAATTCCAGCAGATGGAGGAGTGCAATTCATAATTATAGGGACACCCGAACTTTTGTTGTCGCGAGCTTCATCGTTAACCAATCGATCTGACTTTTTCTCCATTCGATTTAGGATACGAAATAACCTCTGGAGGCTCACTCTTCATTAATAACATCGGTATATAAGATTTTTATAAAGAAAGATAGAAAAATAAAAAAAGAGTGGCTGCAGTAAATTTCTCGAGTTTTTATGGGAGGAAATAGTAATTCATTCGCAGTAGTAGCCTATGGATTCCTGCCAACGTAGAAGTCAATGTTACTGCTCCCAAGGAGCTCTGTGACAGTGAAATTGACTTCGAAGACAAGTCTGTGCATAAGAAGGCAAACGACAACATCGTGAGCTCATCTGCTCGAGCTTTCAGAAGGATGAATCGACATCTGCCATATTTTAGGAAAGAATAACTTCTTCACTTTTCAAAGGAAAAATCTTGTAGGGGGCGCACCATGCAATGCGAGAAAAACATAACGGAAGGTAAATTATGACCGCACATTTGAAGACACTAGTGGTTTAGCGCAAACTCTGACGAAACAATGAGGAGCCAGTGAGTTCCTTCCAGATTTTCTATTCAAGCAGATATTAGGCATGTGAAAAAGTTTCCGCCTTTTTTAAGCAAAATTGAGTCTTTATTGAAAAAGGAACAAAGCAGATACATCAGTCAAAGTATGGGCCATTGTTATCTATAACCTTTCCCCATTTTTCTGGGAGAATATGGACGCCACAGCGGCAGAAAGCCTAGTTCTCCAACTCGACCCATTCCTTCACCCATTTTTCGACATCTTCAAAAGATTGGAAGCGCTGCTCGGACAGCCCACAGGAGATCGACCGAAACAAATGGTAGCCTGACAGGGCACAGTCTGATGAATAAGCCGCATGAGGTAGCACATCCCAGCAAAGTGTTTTGTACAGAGGGGGGGGGGGAGGATTATTTGAGGTGCTGAACACGAATATCCTATCCATTTCGTCACTTAACCCCTTTTTTGTAGGGTTACGGCAGGGTTACCGCGGCAACAAGTGCTTATTTGGCTCAAATTCAATATGATTATCGCTGTAAAACACAACGATGTTGATGCAAATCAGAACAAATGTGTACTGAATGTTATTGACAGATGTCAAACCAACGAAACTAAGCAACGTTTGGAAAGCATTTGCAAGGATCATTAACTATTATAACTACCTACCGCTAAAGGGCGGAAACTTTTTCCAAGCCCAAGAACTTAGTTGCCATACTAATACATAGCTGTTACATAACAGCTGAGTAGGATAACAGAAATTTGAAAAAAAAAACCAACAAAACTTCTGCACCAACCTAATATCAAGCAAAGGCCAAGACTGAATGTGTACTGAATTGAGGTAAAGCCAGGGGTTCGATGTACTTATTGAGAAGGTTTCATATTTTAATAACGTCTTTCTTTATGAACATAAAATTTCATACTCTCCATTACCTTTTCAAACTATTTTTTGAGAGCTTATCTTTGCTTCGCTCTCTCTACATACGTCATGCATTTACGTTCACTCTACCCTTCGGCTAGTACATCCCTGCAAAAATCGACTTTTTGGAAATACGTTGGATAACCTCAATCCTGGGTAACAACTGTAAGTGTGAATGGCTATGTCGATCGCCTTCATCTTCAGACCCAGAGTCGGGAGTCCCGCCTTATCTGCTTGGCTCACAATAGGAACTATCATACCTTTCTTGTTTCTATGGATGAGACTTTCCTTAGCACAGAAAAAAAAGTTAACAAGCGAGTCGAAATTCGAGAGGGGTTGCTATTTTGACAGGCCACTGATACTAATCGTAGATACATACTACAGTAATTAAAATCTATTCTGGATTACGTCAGGAACACGTACTTCAAATTGGCCAACCTAACCACATGTTTAAATTGATCCTACTATCCCTAATGTGGCTAGGAACCCATGAATACAAAAGCCTTCGAGGCAGCACCCACTTAGATCTTTGTTTTTGAGATTCTGACAGATTCTGTGATTTTGAAGGATCTAGAACTCATTTCCAATAGTGGAACAACGCGAAACACTCAGGAAAATTCACGACATCGGGATGCCGTTCCCCGTGCCACTAGGCGCGCGCTGTCTGACACTCGTGGGTCCCGCCACGCGTAAGGCAGAAAGGCTTGCACCGAGCGAGCGCAGCCTGTGTGCGCTGGCGTATACAAGGCAGGTGTGTTCACGATTTCGATTTAGATTTCCTTGCAGAGAAGTCATGATTCCTTGTGTCCGTTGAACTTTTGTGATCTGTTGAGAATGTGTTCCGCTATTGGCGGTTCAACTCAGAGTAGAGTATTTCGACGGGTGCTGTCTTTAATAGTTGGCAAGTTGGCATTACTTCGTTCCGCCCCTTTGTCATACGCCATCATTACGCACATTTTGTTACCTCTGTTTGAGAAATATGTGTACACACCTCTCCGTTCATATAAGTGTTTTAAATTACCAGCTACTCACCTCACTTTCCAGACTAGGAATTGTGCAACTTGAGAAGTCTGACTTCCAGACAACACGATGGCTCAATACTGATAAAGCTTACTTCATTGTTTCGACGTTTGGATTATCTTCTCCTGAGTAGTACGGGTTTTTCCTGTCCGTTCGAACGACATCTTTCACTATGGTGTTCTCAATAGTCATCCAATGTTGTTTTGATGTACTCTGGGATTTCTTATTCCTTAAAACAAATACTTCACAATTCCTTGAAATCAGTAAATTGAAAAACGAAACATTCAGGGCGAAACGCACGCTTTTCTCCGAAGATTTTGATACTCTAGGAAAAGATCGTTTCGAATTGTTTCTCTCTGCTCCAATGTAGACTGCCAAGGATAAACACGTAATAAAAACGGCCAGATTTCTTTTCTGAGATTTGGCTCCATCGAGGCAAAGAAGATAGCCTGACATCAAAATCATTTTAGAGCATATAAAGGATGAATAACACAAAAAAGTCCTTGTTCAAATAAATTTCTAACTTTTCGTATAGTAGTGCTATCGTTGACAGCTCCGTCTGCGTTTTTATAGCTCTTCCAATAGTCCCAAGTAACTGTTTCGTAGAGGCCGTCTTCTGGGTCAAGCTCGTTCCTTTTAATAGCTGGTTGACATATTAGAAAGTGTTTATCGTCGCAGGCGGATGGCGATCCCTGAAAAAAAAAACTACGCTGGACTTCGAAGACTAGTGTTTATGAGTTAACATATGGATCAAAAAAGCACGAGATTTCAAATTATGTGTTGGGGATCACAATTTAATAACACATTTGAATATGGTGTTAGTTAACGGACGATGGAGTATTCGTTCAATGTATAATTTCCTTTCTGCTTCAGGTTGAAATGGTTGAATTATTGCGACCTTCGTTTCAACAGGAGCCTTCTACAGAGACCTTATAGTGATTGCAGCAGTTTTCATCCGCATTTCAAACGCCCCACCCTACTTCACCAATCTTCGGCGCTATCTGGGGTACTTTCAAAAGAACATGTCCCATCAATGGACGTATCACATGAAAACAGACGATAACTGTAAGGTAACGGGCAGGTGCGATGTACGTATTTTCTTTTTGTTTCCCGTTTTCTTTTTGCACATTCCGATTATAGACGGAACAGATCGGGCCTGCTGGTAAAAATACAGAAAAAATCTTACAAAACAATCACTTTCATGAAGAAAATAGCAAAGCAGAACAAAAATCAGTCCAACTGCTTTGACGCACAATGAGATTACGTTGGAAAAAAATCGCTGAAACTGATTCGTATGGCTTTCACTGTCATTCCAGCAACGTTCCCATTTGACCTCTTGGAATTGTGCCTGGAGCATTCTGATAATAGCTAATATTATCTATTATCTACTAATATTGTCGTCATTTGCGACTATCCGACTTAAAAGTTTAGCCCACCTTGATTCCTCAATTGCAGGGAGTAACCTCTCCCACCAAAAACCTCACCAGAGCTATTATTGTAAAAATGGTTGGCAAGAAATTTTGAGAACCAATTTCTGAGTGAACCCAGCCATCCCTTGGTTAAGCCTGGACGTAGGACAGGTATGAAAGAAGATTATTCGAAATTCAAGGGATTTTCAGTGGATGATAAATCCGATGCCGTGCAAAAACAATTTTCCCGAACTTTCTTGAAGAGAATGCAATTAAGATCAAGAGTGGATCTGCGTTCTACAACATTTTTGAAAAAGGGACACGTTATATGTTCTGATTTTCCACGAACGGGAGATATTGGACGCGTCAGCGAATCTCAGAATCACTTCATGAGGCAGAAGTCTTCGTGGGGTCGCTCGTTAACTGTTCTGGGAGCTAATTTTCCTAGGATTCAAATCCAAATGCGATGGATCGCCGCACCCATAACCAGGATTCAAGAACAAATTATGAGCTAAATCACACATCATTTCAGGCTTGCAGTGTCGATCGTCCGTCTTGATCCTATATAAAAGCAAACGAAGAATATTCCGAATCTAGTAGTTAATCTGAGTTGCTATCAGCCTGGGCAGGAGTATGGTCATCAAAATCATGGCTTGTGGGAATATGTGTCTCGGATTTAGCTGTCACGGCAATAATTTATACATTGTGCAGGAACTTATGGGGCACTGTATTTTCACCAACATAATTGAGAAGGCTCTAGCAAGTGAAAAACACAAACGGACTCACATCTTTCACACTCTTAGCTTTTATGGCCGACCACTGCTCAAAAAGTTCCGCCAGCTTATCCAGGCCACCATGATGGAAATGGAGAATCTGTCAAAGAACAAAACCTCCTCATCCGCCTCATGAATACTAGCCAACACTTCAGCAACTTACCTTGTAATGTGAGTCTGGACTTGCTATCACAAGCTGCCCGCAGGTGCATTCAGAGTTTGAATAAAACAACCGCATTGATCGCATTTTACCTGCATTGAAACACTGACTTTTATCGAAAATTACACTAGTCACATAACTGTTAGCACACCGAGATTGACTGTGAAGAGGCTGGCGCTGCTAGCACGACTCGAAGACACCACTTTTCCTGCTGCAATAGCGACTGAGTCTTCGTTCTAAACATCATGCAGTTTACATTTATTCTCAAACAAATTTATAACTCACTGAAGGAGATTTCCGAACTAGATGCTGACTTGACTATGAGTGGTATACATCATCTACACATATGTACAGTCATGTGTGAGCCCACGCACACCCTCACACCATTTCTGATCCTTTTCGTGCAAAATTCGCAAGCCCTCGCCACACGCAGTCCTCTTCTTCATCTGGTAGATTATACAGTAGGATTACTTCAAAACCGCCTAAGCTAAGGTGCCAGGTCAGCCCTTTATTGTTTTGTTCTCTTCAGTTTTAAGTATAAGTCATTCTTAGTTTCACTTATTACGTTATGGTGTTCAGTGTTGTATTTCGGTCAGACTATAGGTTTTAACTTAATGTACTAATGGCACACCCTCGTGGTATATTCAATAAATAAATGAATAAATTTCCCAACTTTCCTACATTGCCCTAGAGATTTGCAAAGGGTGCGGGTCAGCGATGGAGGACTGGTGAGCCGAGGCCTGATAGTGTTGAAAATGCAGATGCATATGTTGGTCCGCGGTGGAGGAGGGTGCGCCAGTATTGCGGAAAACGCAGATGTAGGGGTCGATGGAAGAGAGGGTGTTCTGGCGCCCACTATTGTGGACAACGCCATGATGATGGTCCGCCGGTGAAGAAGGGGTCTTCTGTGATCCGGAGTGTGGGGAAAAGGCAAGGATATGGGTCACCGAGGGAGGAGCGGTGCACCGGGCTCAACAGTGGAGGAAACCCTACGATGCGAGCCCTACGATAGAGGGTGCGTCGGCGCCCAGTATCGTTGGAACCCCTGCATACAAGACCTTCGATGGAGGAAGGGTGGGCCGAGGCTTAACATGGCGTGGAAAAGACTAGGACACTGGTTTGCCGACGGAGTGCGGGTACGCTGGAGCTCAGCAGTGTGGAAAGCGCCCAGATGCGGGTACACTTGTAGAGCACGGGTACGCCGCCACGCAGTGCTGGGGAAAACGCCAGGATACGAGTTCACCAATTGATTATGGTGCGTCTGCGTCCAACTGCGGGAAGACGTCATATGACGGGTATATATATATATTAACACCCATATAAGGCTTTCC
>KN726509.1:28811-43060 GCA_000816745.1 Ancylostoma duodenale
CCTACTCCCTCGTGTGTCCGTTCGTGACTCTAGCGATATATATATATATTATAATATAGGGTCGAACAGGCAGATCGGTAGAATCTACGCAGCCCATAAGGCGGATTCCGTATTTTGAGCGCAGTTAATGATTAGTTTTGCTTCTTCTCAATTTTCTGTGGGTTTCGAAAGTTTGGAGGCTCAGCACAAAGCTCAAGTGACTGCAACGCTCCACTTTCTGGCGTCCCGTAGGGGAGCTAGTTATATAAAGAGGCCAGTTTGTGAAGCAGCACTCTACGTTCGGCTTCGCTTTCCATTCGATTTTTCATTTGAGTGAAATGGAATATAATGATCTAATCAGTAATCTTCCTATGCAACGCAGGTAAAATGAGCTAAAACTGACTGTTCTCATCGTCGCTATGTTCCTACGTGCCTCTTGCATACAAATGATGAACTGATAGGTTTTGCACCAATTTTTTGGACATTTCACATTTGACACGCACTTGGGAACTTGTGTCATGTTACCCTTTACTGTCGTCTACGGACACTTACCACCCACGCGCGCAGCGTCAGGCCGTTTTGCCATTTTGAACTTGGGAAGAAACAACCAAAAATTGTTGAAAGAATGCCTTAACTTTTTCTAGCACCTTAGTAGTCACATTAGGTCAAAGATGACTTGTTATT
Organism: Ancylostoma duodenale; assembly: GCA_000816745.1. Taxonomy (NCBI): domain Eukaryota; kingdom Metazoa; phylum Nematoda; class Chromadorea; order Rhabditida; family Ancylostomatidae; genus Ancylostoma; species Ancylostoma duodenale. The sequence continues at coordinate 29,475 of KN726509.1, forward strand.
CCTGGAAAATAACCTGGAACAGCGGCTTTCTATACGCTGTTTTACCGGGGCCTGACGCGCGCGGGTGGTAAGTGTCCGACAATCCTTTACTGCAAGCCACCGTATAGTTCCAGATCAACTAATCGGGACAACATCATTCATGTTAACAATGTTACCTTGCTCGTTCCCGTCAACATCAAATCGTGCTCAAACGCGAATCGCTCAGGTTCCATCAACGAGTCGCGGAAGTTCCGCATATTGATCGACGTATGACCTGCAAATCTCAAGAAACTTTCTGATAAACATTCACTTGAATGGATTAGGATAGGAGTATCTGAGCTAAATTAGTGCAAAACAACGCTTTCCATCCTCATATGGAGAGCAACATACGTGCTTGCAAAATCTCTTAAGCTGGCTCATAAAATAGACTACGCTCGCTTCCTATTCGGACTTTTTGGTTGCATTAGTTGGTGAGACATCCCTTTTGTTCAGCAAATTCATACTTCCCCTTTACAAGGTACAGGTCTACAAGTGCTGCAAAACACCAAAGCTCCCGGCATGGAAGCATGGCTTTCGCTTGACTGGTATATTTTTCTTTAGTGATTCAGTGGAGTGGTTTCCTCCTGAGGGATGGGAAATCTCGGCCTATTCGTCATTGTCATATTAGGCATTTTGCTTGCTCAAGTAGCAAGTTATATATTAAGTTTATTAAACGTGCACAATGCCATGCTTTCGACCTTTCAGCTACTTGCTCAAAATTTCTCGAACCTTGTTCCTCAGCATCCCAATCGCTGCTATCGCAAGATGAACTCTGAGCGCATTCTTCATTGTCTGAGAATTCGTCAGCTCCAGAAGTGGAAAAAGATGACTGAGATCTTGAATCGTGAGCCGGAGTATCCTGGAATAAGAGAAGAATACTGGCTATGTATGACTGATTGGTATGCACTCTACAACAGTGGCAATCCGATGCATGCATACAAGAACTATGTAGTGTTCTCGTTGTCACCCAAAAAAAAAGTCCATGCTGCGAGAACTTATTGCATGGCAATCATCTACTCATGTGCGTTTACGACTAGGCCATATTAATGACACTGTTTTCAGAGCACTTATCAATGAAAATTTAAAAAAGTCCCTTCATACTAATGTTACCCTTTTAGGGATAAATTAAGGAAGTGAAGGCTCAGAAGATGACGTTGCCAGGAATTGAGTTTCCGGACCTTATCAATGGTACTAGAATCTCCAGGCAAGTATTAGCGAAGCTGCTTAAAAACTCACTACCTACGTTTCACGGAACTCTTTTTTTTTGTTGAAAAAAAAAGCATCGAGGACGATGTTACGAAGACGATGTTAACGATAGCAATAGCATTGAATTCACGGGACTTCCATCTTGTGATAGCGCTTCAACTGGGTTTCTTCGCACGACTGTCGCTAGCATCTGGCAAGCGACATAAATGAAATGTTGTTTGTTGCATAAGCGGAAAATTCCCTAACTCTGGTTCGAAAAAAGGGAAAATTCCGTAACTCTGATTTCAAAAAAAAAATGAATAGAGTGATAGCACCAGACTAATTCTTAGACAACAATATGAATTTCGTTTTGAAACGTGTGACTATAAACACTTCTACGACATCCATTTTTGGAATTCATCTTTACCAATTTCAGTCACATTAGAAGTCAGTACTCAGGAAATCCAGAAACCTGGTTCTTCACGGGATCTGCATCAGCTCTGCATGGGATTAATGAATGCATCCGTCATTTACAACCAAGACGGGGTGGGACAGGTAGTACTCATGGAAGTCTTTGTGTAGAGAATTTGCCATGTTCCGGTGTTTCAAAGTCAGCACCCATTAGAACACATAAAAGTCATACCCAACTTCGAAATAACTCGAAACGCGCGAGAAATCTACGAAAACGTGGTGCTGTTCTCCATGTGCTTGGCTGAGCGCTCCTTGACGTCCACGGGTCCAATCACGGGAATGGCGGGCACGTATGTGCAAGTGAATGACCGTGCGTAAGTTGGCGCTGCCGGACACCAAGATGACCACATTGCACTGACAACCCAGTCCACGGCAGCATGTAAGCAGGCAGGAGGTACGTCTTTGTTTTCTACTTACTGTAGAAAAAAAAAACTTCTTCTGTTCTGTACCTAGCTACCGATTACATGAAAAATGAATGACTTCCTTAGAAGTGAAAATTCCGTGAGTGATGCCGTTAAACACAACATTCAATGACTACTTCGAGCGGATAACGGAAAGGCAAACATTGATGTTTGAAGAACCAGGTCGTAGAATAGTAGAAAAATCGCTCGCGAAAACTGGATAAAATGATGACAGCCACTTCCTCTGTCAAGAACCGAAGCTAGAACAGTCACATCAAACCCTACACAATTGGAAACCACTTTGAATGAAGTATATATCCAATACAATGCCGAATTTTGCTTAGTATCTACGTGAGTCCTAACATGTGGCTGCATGTTCTTTGGTCAGTTCGTGTATGAAAGTAAGTCTATCAAAGTCTCGTGCAGAACCGATTCAATTTCGAAGCCCACAAAACCTTACGGAAATCCCATGCAGAACTGATACATTCGCCGACCACAGCGAAAGCAGATGCAAGACCGGATTTCTGGAAATCCAGAGTATATGATTCTGCATGATCAACTAGAACTTTCAAAGAACCACACTTTTTATGTCTTCTTGAATAGCAAATGTTTGATGTATCAATCAATGTGCTCCAAATTCGATTCATTCAAAGCTCAGCTTAGTTTTATTCGATCGAGCCAATGTCAAATAGAAATAAGACCAAACTGTGTCATTATCTATAGGTGGAGGAAACTAAATGAATTTCCATGCGTGTTCCCTGTTTACCTACTACTATGAAAAAGCTGTAACTGCAATTTGTCATTCTCACATACATTGTCAGATCCGTTGAAGATTTGCTCGCCGGCGGGTGTGTTGGGTATCACGTTTATAGGTGGCACACCAAGTGCTTCGGTTGCGATCGGCTCGAACGGGGTATCGCTCTGCAATGTGAACCTTAAAAAGTGCTCCATACTACAGACTTTGTATATTTTCACCGAGGAATCTACGGCGTGATAATACCGTTGTTGGCGCTAGGAAAGAAGTCGGCCGGTCCTGGACCGCTGAGACTGTGATCACATCGCCATTCATTTCGACGCAGATATCGGGACTAATGCTTGTGTTGTCCGGTACCTGAGGAATTTCGGATCTTTTCGCGGGGTTTGTCGAGATACATAGAATGGAATCTGAGAATCTGTGCACAAGCAAACACAGGGAAGGGGATGGTGGTAGCATAGGCAATTGTGTAACGTTTGCTCGCCTATTTTCACGCAAGAAACCTATGCCTTATCGTGGTCTTTCTTCTGCTGAGTAGAGAAAAGTTCATCTTATTCCATAGTTAGGATCAGGTTTTCAGGAGACCTGTTTCAAAGCAATCGTTCTTGGAACATATTTTCAAAATGTTTCCGTCGTTATGAAAGTTTCACCTGTAAAATCCACAAAAGCTTCATGGAGAGCTTTTTGCGTGGTCACTTCTTGAAGCGCAAAGAGGAAATTAATCCGAAAGCGGCAATTAATGGACATCTTGAAGAGCTTGTTAAGTGCGACTTGCACTGTTTAGGAAATTGGGGATGCAAAAGTCCAGCATATTTTAGAGAACGGAATCTCAGCGCGCCTCCAATATCCCGCGTCGGAAACAGAAGACTCATTGTTGATTTGATTCATGGTGCAGCATTTCTGACTTTGTGGCGGTGCTAATGTACTATTCCAAGTTTAACTATAGTTTTTTGACCTTCTCCATCTGATTTCTGAGGCGAGTATGAGATGTTTCAGAAATACCAAAGTGATCAAAACTAGTGTAGCTAATTCTGTCGTCTAAGAGCATCGAATTAAGAGGTCATTCTCGCTGGCACGATTTTTTTTCATACAAGCAAGCTTATTGAACCTCTAAGAGACGATGATGATAACGCATGATTCTAGCATAACAATTCACTACTGCTTTCCTCGCCTCGAGGCCTACTGTGAGACTGGTGGAAAAAATGAGCGTCTAAATGATGAGATCAGCAGCTCTCAATACCCTTCTGATCAACGAGGATCAGCTGATAGATGCTGTTGCCTCTCATCCAAATACACCTTTCTGATTAATTTTATGAACTATTTGGCGATATATGGTAAGTTCTTGTGAGGAAAGAAATTCCAAGACGACTTTGTAGTTGTATTACTATAGATGATGCCAACAGGAGCCACAAAATTCCACGTATTTCTTTCAGACATTTTCCACGTTTCGGGTTTTCTCTTAGTTTAACAGCTCCAAGGCCTTCGAGACTTTCGTCGCGGGACAGTTTTGCAGGATAGAGGCATGTTTATACTTCATCGCAACCCATGCAAATTGTTCAGAAGTGGTTGTTCCATCTGAAAACACGTACGAGCACTGGTTGTTCTGTGGTGGTTGGCGGTTACCTTCGCAACCCAACGTCGCGAATCCCCTTTTGCGTGCTTTTTATACTTCTTCCTTTGATGAACCAAATTCGCGTCGCGTCCACTAGTAGGCACGACTTGATGATTTCGTCGACATTATATGCAAGGCAAGCTTGTGCTAACAGGCGGAATGGCGCCACACGAGGCCACCTCTTTTCGTCGCGTACCAAATGTTGTGTTCAGCGCCGCGATGCCGTCACCTCCTGCTGAATTACGGAAACGGCTCCAAGAAAACGCCGACGATGTCAAGGTGGCGTCACCGCGGCATAGATCTAGCGACAGGCCCTTCGCTATTCACTTTGTGGCAATGAATGGTGTGGGAGTGGTTTTCTCGCTGGATAACGTTTGCTGCCGTTTAAACTTGATGCTCAGTCATGGATAATATTGCTATGAAAAAAGGAGGATGAAAAAATAGAAGAGTCCAAATAAGCAAAAGTACGCGTGCCACTTGAAAATCAGTCACAACAGTAGAAATGCGCGAAATGTCGCCCGGGGACAACTTTTGCCGCCCAATCGCTTTTGCCGCCGTGACAGGAGAACGAACCTGCCCTGGAAAAAAATTACTGGTGACAATCACCCAAGTGGCTGCTCCATCAACAGTTGTTAGCGTCCCATGCGTCCCGTAGGCGCTAGCCGTAAGAAACATGGTGAGGAAACTACGCCTAATCTGTGCTCCCATGATAACTAATTTGTGCCCGAATTATTCCCGATAATCATTTCCGCTGGGAAAAACAAGACAACAATATTATGATAAAAATGCTGTGGGATGGGCCAACTGTGACTCTCGATATGCAGGGCTTGGCTTGTTCACTCAAGCAATTTTTAGGACAGCTTCGTCTTGAACTGTCATTATATGTGAAGCTTGCGTGGTCACCTTATTGCGGGATGAAATCCGGAAACAAAAACACTCGTCAAATCCGGAAACCTCCTAGCGTCTTGAGCTGAATTTTTGTCTTCCTGTCGCGCAATCTACCATAGTGAGTTTGCAAGTTTGGATCCAGTACTATTGAATAAGATGAAGCTCACAGAAACATGTGTGTGTTGCAGAGAAATGAGCCAGCCAACGACGTACAATTACTTATGCATCCCTCTCCGCTGCAATATCTTTGCAAGAAGGCGATTTGGTGTTGTTTTCCACAGCTGTGACTCTTCAAGAACCATTTACACTCGGTGCGTCTCAATTTAAGAACTAACGTTTACGCACACACCTGTGTTCGAGCTGAAGGAGGACAGTGCCTAGTCGTTTGTCTCACTTGACTGCGAGGTGACACACTTCGAATGCTAGACAATTGGTGGATGTTTCATCGATAATGTTTATGAAGAATAAAGTGTACCTTGACGGGTTCTTGTGGAGTGTTGAGTTAGGCAGCCACTGTAGAACCAGCGTTGTTCCTATCTGTTCATCCTGTTGACAGTGGATTGTAAGGTAGCCAGGAGTATGAATAATGTTGTCAATCTGCAAACAGTAACGGATCTTTTGAATGTTGCCTCGGAAAAAGCTATAAAATTGAGGTGATCCGCACATTTTTATTTTGTCTCCCTGGCAAACTGCCACGGCTGCTGCTCTCGTGCTCACGTAGAGGAACTTATTTATGTCTAAACACGACAAGTCTTTACCATTATGTGCTACTCAGATTTAGATTTATTACATGGATGAACCATGCAGAAGAAAAGACTCTCAACGATGTGAATGCATAAACAACCAAAGAATGGACAGATTACATCATCCACTAGAAAGTAAAACTTAAAACTGGTAATAGAAACAATATTAAAACAAAGTACGTAACCTAAAATCTGGTTTACAAAACCCTGGGATTTTTTTCTGAGATATCTGCCAATGAAATTTTTGAACTGACGAATGTTACCTGGAATGATGTAAGTAGTATTTTGATGAATTTCGAAACTCTGAACCCGCTCAATTTATGAGGTAGTTAAACCACAAGAGGTACGCAGTCCCGTTCAATCCCAACTTGATCGAACCTCTTCTATTATAGATTGGGTTACAGTGAAAAACGCTTCGCTCATAAATCCACAGTGTTATTTGGGATTTTCCAAAACATAAGCATGTCATTTACTCTTTTTCTAGTTGCTAGGATTTCCAGACCATTACCAGGGTCAAGCGTCTGAGGGGAATTCCCCATGAGCGGATCGTATGGGAGAGGGCTGGGAGGGGGGTGGGGGTATGGGAAGGGAGTCGGATGGTGGGGGTCGTACTGGAGGGGTCGGGGTGGGGGGTGGGGTAAGTAGAGGGGTGGTTTGACCAATGAATGTAAAGTTATGATTGTTTTATGACATTATGTGACAATTCTGAAGTGATTCCGACCAGCGCAAAAAACTAGAAGGCGCTGGGAATCGAACCCGTGAGTGCAGCAGATGCAATCGTGCATGTGCATGGTGCGTTGCGGTCCCGCCGCGCACCCCGGGCTTCTGTACGCACGTGTACGAGTCTTTATGCTATACATAGGACTGAATAAAAATCGAATAACTCAAACCATTTAATCATTAATCCAAGACTAGATCCGAAGAATTCATATGTTCAAAAGAGAGACATAAATGCCTTTTTATCACTCCTAAAGATTGCATTGCTCCCTCTTTTTCAAACATCCGAATACAGACTTATTCATGAGACTTCTTTGGAATCCAGTTTTCGAACTACGAATAAATCGATGGGAATCTAATACACTATTCGATCCTAAGTATACCGCATGCGCTGATTGCGCCATCTTTGCTAATCATTTATAATTAGGCGTATTGTATAGTACGTCGGAGTCTGGTCCGATCATATAAGATATATATATATATATATCGACTTCAAGGTTGGGGGATGGGGTCGTGAAGGGGTGGGAATCGGACGATAGACTAGGGAGGGGGGTCGTATTAAGGGCCGGTTTTTCACATCGTCATGCTTGACCCTGATCTTGTCCTTTGAAATAATATACATAAATGTAAATGTTTGCATTCCTTTTTTGAACATTCACTTGCTGTTTTTGTCATTCCATGGCGATTCAATGCCTTCAGAGGATGGTTTTGTTTGGTCCATTAAATCTGCTTTTTTGCAGCCACCCGCCTCTGGTTCCACTTCGACGCATGGGGTTGGACCCAGAAGGAAGTGACAGATCTTGTTTTGATTGGTTTGGTTGGCCAAAGCAAAGTTTGGGTTAGTTTTTTTTTGGTTTTTTTTATATATACAGATACTTTGAACTGGAGTGTCCATATCGGCAACTGATTTCGCAACAGCCTGATAATTTGTGAGCTTATATGCAGTACAGTATGAACTGATATTTTTGAAGCAACTGGGAATCTCCGTGATATTTCTATCATATTCTATCTGCCTGTGTCCTTGAGAAGTGTCAGTTGCATAGAATTGCGCCAGTGTGCAAATTTGACACAAAACTTGCATAGCTGCACAGTTGGACCTCACTTTTAATTAAGGAGAGCTGAGCATAAAACTGTTGAAATGAGTAATGGAGAGGTTAACATGAAAGACTGCCACTCAAAATCATTGCCTAATCAGCTGGCGGTTGCTATTTTTCGCGCTCCAAAGAAGATTTTGGAGCTCACTGCCAGCGTGACATATTGAAAAATTGTCATGCTTGGAAAATTTGATGCCCAGTGATCCTCCTGATTTAGGTATCACCTGTTATTACACGTGGTAGAAAAAGTTCTAACTGGTACTCTCACTGCAAAATTGATGGCGATATCATACATTCACTTATAAAAATGTAAGGAACATACCTCATCTTCTGCTCCCACATCATGAACACAAACGTTGTTTTTCGAAAAGACTATGTCACCGTCTTTTCCTAGCAAGAAGTTGTTGTAACCTGAAAAATACCTAGTGAGTAGCTTAGACATGGTTTAAGGTTTTGGAGACATCAGTTTCTTAGTCACAGTACGGAGTTTTGGAGACGTCACCTTCATCAGCATTGGCTACTAAATTTACACACTTAATTACACAATTTGATACACGCAATTTACACACATACACAATTATTGACGGACTCACCGTTATTATCCATTCGTGCACATTACTAATGTATTACATACTTTATACTGTAATTATTATATTCATATCCTACATAATTTTATGATATTTGTATGCACTTATATTCAAGGCTGTCATAAGAGTGACGTCCCTCTTGCAGAAGCTGATGACTTGATTTGAAACACTAAAGAAGCCAGAGAATGTAGATGAAGCAGCCGAACAATTTGCTAGTGTCACAGTGGACTGCGTCAATACTTTCTGTCCTATAACGCGAGGCGAACACAAGCTTGGATTTCAAACGAATGTCTCGACATGATGGATCAACGAAGGCAATGGAAGTGTGCCAAAGTCAATCGTTATAGCGAGCTCCACCAGACGACGTCTCAAACAAGAGCGGAGGCACTGCTGGAACAACGTCGCAAGCGAACTAGAAAAGCCGAAGGGAGTTCCGAACTCTACAGGGAGCACCATAAGTAAGTGTGGGGAACGTCAAGATATGGGTTCATGGATGGAGGAGAGGTCCGATGTGGCTCAGAAGTATGGGGGACGCCAGGATACGGGTAAGCCGATGAAGGACGGGTCTGCTGAGGCTCGGTAGATGGGAAGCTCCACGATATGAGTGCACCGAAGGGCGAAGGATGTGCTGGGGCTCTATAGTGTCGAAACGCTTGTATGAGGATCTACCGATGGAGGAGGGGTCCGCTGTGCCTAAGGTTGTTGAAAACGTCAAGATGCGAGGACATCGATGTGCGTCGGCGCTCAAATGGAGGGAAAACGCGAAGGTTCGACGAATGAGAGAGAGATGTTCGTAAGCATCTTAAAATGCTAAAAATGGTATTAGCGTTATGCAGCAGGTCCACTGCTTAAGCAAGATTGCTTCAGCTCCCATTTGTTCTTTTTTTGGCGTAAGTGTAATTTTGTTTCCGACTCTCTTCCTCACTATCATATGTTTCTCAAGCAACCAGCTCTGCTTCCTCTTAGATATCCAAGCAGGCCTTCATGGATATCCCAACGACAATCTCAAATTATTTCGAGTTCTTATTTGCACTGTGTCGGTTACAGCGAATAGTTCACAGCTACTAGGCTCATCTGAAGGATATTCTCGCGCAGAGTTGAGAGTGACTGGCCATGACAGGTCTATGGGCATTTAAGAACTGCGCTGAGAACAAACGGCGGATGTATCATTGCATCGGGAAGTAGCTTTACATGTTGATATATGAAGAAGAATCCTCGAGAAAGGCTAACATCGCGAGTACAAGAAGTCCGGAGTTGCCCAGGTGGCCAGAGTGGTAGAACACGCAAAATCACAAGGGGGTTTCTATTTCGAGCTCACCTAATCACTACTTTCGTTTCTGTTTTGATTTCCGAAAGACTTAGTAGAAGTGAAGCTTTTGCTCATCCTTAAGTGGCTGCCCCACCCCACTTTCTAGCGACCTGTAGGGGTGCTAATACGTGAAAACAAATGCTGAACGACTTTCGGTAGCGAGGGCATTTCCAAGAGCTCTACAACCGTCCGATGTCAAAAATACCTTCACCGACGTCTACAGATGTCCAATGCTCGAGCGAGCCAATTGATTCCTGTCGAACTACGTGACAACGGAGAAATCAAAAACGCTGCAAGTGAACTGAAACGAGGAAAATCTGCCGAATGTGATAATGTGACTGCAGAGGCACTGAAAGCAAGAGGCAAAACCGTTCTTCGACGGCTACATTCGCTAATCCGGCTGTTGTGGACTTCCGAACAGATACCTACCTCATGGAAGCAGGCAATCCTTGTAACCAGAAAGGAGACAAACATCAATGCAAAAACTATCGCGGCATAAATCTACTTTCCATAGTCGGTAAGGTTTTCATGCGAGTCGTCCAACAGAGAGTACAGAGTCGACAAGAAGAAGTAACTCGCAAGCAGGATTCCGGTTTGGCAGAGGATGTTGCGATCAAATATACAGACTTCAACGAGTGAGGGAAAACACATACGATATATCACCATTGGTCTTCATCATCGATGCTATCGTGAGAACGGTCTTCAAAAAGAGAGCTAGCATCGAATTCGGACAGCAACAGTTTATTTAAGTGAGCTGATCTACGCAGACGACATAGCAGTGTTCGCGAATGACGAAGCTGAAGCCACGAGCATCCTCGATGTCGAGAAGCTCGACCATTTTTTATGTAGTATAACTATTTGTTATTCAAGTATCGACATATCATGTGAATCACTATGCAATCGATAGTGCTCCTGTACCCATGTCATGCATAGAATGTTGCGGTCAGGGTGAAGCGTGACGATGATAGAAAGTCGACCCCCATACCAAACCCCCCCCCCCTCCACCTTCGTTCACAAATTTCAGATGAGATGAGAAATGAGAACGAAAATGTAGACAATTCTCGACTCTAAATTCAAACGTTATAGTAGCAGTAGGAGTTGCCACCGCGTATGCTGTCAAGGGTTCGATCCCCTCTCCATCCCATCCAGAAATTTTGCAAAAAGCTGAGATGTACGCGGTTGGCGAATATCGCTCTGAAAGCATGGGTTCAGACTTGCTCAGGCGATTTGCTTCAAATTTGTCATGAAAAGTATCGATATACGTCATCTACATAGTTTAGAGTTCGATCCCTTCCGAGGCTAAAATTTTTGCACGACTTAAAATAACGTGCGCTTGTAGTGGGTTCAAGATAATCGAAAATAGTGCACGAGAAGACACTTTATCGGCTCGCAGGACTGGGCAAGACTGGCAGCACGAACGTGCAAAAATCTTCACCTAAAATTTTGACTTGCTCAGAGGCATGGTTGTAGTCGGACACCCATAGCAGAAGATCTGGCCCGTCGAGGTGCCGATTTTTTGTTCCAGTTTTAAATAGTCGAAGGTTTGCGCTTTCAGGCTGTGCAGTTCCTTTTTCCGTAGCTGCCTCGACCGCGATTCAGCTCCGTTGATAAAAACATGTAAAAAAGGCCATTTTTATCGAGGGAACCTCATCTCCGTAATTCTCGTGCTGAATCTTTTCTCTTAAACCTGGAGACCTGAAACAAGGGGGTAGAGCACAGTTGGGGAAGGTCCATAGAATGACCCCTCATCGGCTCGCAGGACTGAGTAGGACTGGCAGTACGAACGTGCGAAAATTTTTACCTAAAATTTCGGCTTGATCGGAGGCATGGTTGTAGTTGAATATGGATATCAGGAGATCTAGCGGACTGGGGTACCGATTTTTTCTCAGTTTTAATTAGTAGGAGATTTGCTCTCTCAGCAATGTGGTTCGCTTTTCCGCTGTTGTTATCCTTCCTGCTTCGATCTAGTCGATAAAAACAGGTAAAAAAAGGCCACTTTTATCTACTAAACAATCTACTAAACATCACTTTCGTAATTCCTATGCTGAATCTTTTCTATTGAAGCTGGGGAGCTGAAATTTGAACGCAAAGCACAGCTGGGTAGACTCCATAGTGAGACTTTTTTCGGCTTTTAGGGATGAGCAGGACTGGCAGAACGTATGAACAAAATGACTATTCGAAATTCAGCCTCGTTCCGAGGCATGGCTGCACTACTACTAAGAGGAGTACACGAATTCTCCACCACAACCGTGATCCCCCTCTACGACCCCCCTTCCCTTTATCCGCCCACCATACGACCCCCGTTGATAATTTATCAACACACGTTTGACCCTGGTTGCAGTTGTACGGCTTATCAGATCTTCTCGCAATAAAGCATTGAGGAATTCGAACGGCATCGACGCATCTGAGTCATATCAGAGCCGCGTCTGTACCATTTGAATCACGCGGCTGGTGTTTATGTTGCAGAAGAAATTTCTGCACTTTCACGAAAATGAGGATATTCAGGGTACAAATGCTATCGATATTGCTGTACGGAGCTGAATCTTGGACAATTCTTCATTCGAATGCACGAAAGCTGGAAGCGTTTCAAATGCGATGTCTTCGACGAATTCTTTGTATCACTCAACGAGAAGGAGTCCGCAGTAAAAACATCCGAACAAGGTACTTTGATCAGCCTATCATCACTGCTGAGACCAGGAAACGAAGGATAGAATGGTTTGGCCACTTGTGAAGAATGCAGCCTTCGCGCTTGCCACACAAGCTGCTATGGAGGATGCGCCCGACAGGGTGGAAGATACAGCGAAAAGCCCCTAAGAAAACCTGGCTCAAGCAATTAGAAGAAAAATCTATTGTTCTCCAGACTGAACTTGCAGCAAGCCAAGATTCTGGCAATGGACAGACGTCGTAGGAAAACAATAACGAAATGCTTGCAATGTCCTGTGGCACCCACAGTAGCGTCACATATGTGCGTGAGCTAAAGTAGATAAGTAAGTAAGTAAGTAAATAAATAAGTAAGATAGCTTGCGGAAGCACTCAAGTGCTGGATATGAGATGACCCCCGCTAGATCTGGTCTCGTTCAACTACGGTTGCTTTGCTTCTTTCCTAATGCACTTTGCAAATTGCAATAATTGCAAGGTTAGTAACTCGCCCAGTGGGTAATCGCTGCTCTCGACAATTCTGCGACTGTAAATTGGTAGTGCTGTCGGAGACCTTGCGTTCTCGGAGATATCACAAGTACAACTTCATTTCAACATTTCAGTTCAGCCCACTTGTTGTCGCTTTTGAACTAGAGGTGCAATAATTTCTAATGTGAAATGGAGATCTTAGAAAATTGGAGTGAGTAAATAATGCTCTCATGTTCGAAAAATTGACCACTGCAAATGAAAGCACAGATAATGATGGAGCGAAATGTGCAGCATAGTTTTTTTTCACTACGTGTTTTCTATATCTACGCAGTGTGGAATTGTTCTACTTCAGCATGAGCGGGAAAATCACAATGAGGGAAGCTTACACAAAGATTTAGTCAACCTGACATTAATTTTGATCTTCTCTCGGCAGGATTCAAATAGTTACTTGTTACAGATTAAAACTAGCTGACAAGGGAAGGATGCTCGGTTGCAGAGGCCGTTCAAGGTGCGATGTGTACCACAAGATGCAGTTTTTGACGTCGATTTCGAATCTGTAGCCCAAATTCTCTGCTGAGCTCTGTATAATGAGTTACAGCTATTTCTTTTCGCGCTGATTCAACATGTTCGCGACAGCGTTCACGACCGGTCGAGCACGCGATGTCTGCCGCGTGGGACCGC
>KN726510.1:7808-20178 GCA_000816745.1 Ancylostoma duodenale
GGGGGGGAGAACTTGGGCCTCCGCCACTTAAACAGAGAGATTTCAGAGAGGAGACTACGAAATGTAATTTTTTCTATTGAATAATTAAATACCTAAAAAATGATATTTTACCATTCTAATTTTTCAAAAATTAGCTTGATGAACATAAAACATGAAATAGCTTGTCATCCCTGAATCGTAAACCACTTTATTGTGCATGCGCCCCATACAATGACTTGCAGGAGCAGCGATGTTCTATTCAACGCTTCACGCGCAACGACGAGCTGGTACCAATTTGCTGACCCAGGGGGATAGAAGGTTTTATTAGCTTGGGGCAAGAACCAATTCATTGACCGTGTGTGCGACATCAGCGGTCCCTCGCCCCATTCTTTGGACAGAGTGTCCTATGAGAACTGTGACCTCAAGCAACACAATCTTGACACCTCAAGCAATACAGCCAGAAGGCTGGTGTAGGCACAGATGCACGTATGTACATAATTACGTACAGCGACAGACAAAGTGATTTTTAAGAGGCTTCCCCGGAAAGGTGAAAGGTTTGCTCATGGTAAAAGAGGTCACACACCAGGAGTTTATCATCTGCGTAGAGGAGAAAACAACCTTCTCATCAGATCTTTTTGTTCACGATTAGTAGCATTTTATAGGTAAAAGCCGGAGTTGTGATATATCGTTGATTTTTAGACCATGCATACATTGTTGGTCAGTCTTACTGCACTGCAGGAAACGAGGCCGCGCCGCACCACCTATACGACGCGACAAGCCAGCTGGGTGCTGCGGTTGTTAGGTGTTGCTGGGATTGTCACTTTAGTTTCCACGGGTATTTCCTTATGCGTTAGCATTCTTAAATATACACAAATCTTTGTTATGACAGCCACCATGCCGGCAACGCCCCGACCAACACAGCCCGTCTGCCGTGCCGCACGTTTGGCGCGGTTCCGCCTCTTTTTCTGCGATGCAATAGCGATTGACCATCTCTGTATAAATATATGAGGAATTTTGCGCTGCACAAAAACTTTATTAAGCCTAGGTCAATATATTTCTTCACTACTATGAATATAAGCATATACATAGAAAATGAGAGCACACCTTGGATTGACTGGTTTCCGCAACCTTCCTAGCTTTTCTCTGTAGACTACACCGGCTCCGAATACCATCGACCAGAAAAGCTCGTTGGATATCTTAATTTTTATTAAGAGGGAAGACACTGTAACAGATTTGTTTATCTGAAGTTTAAATGTCTCACCCGATCACCCTCATTTTCCATTGCCAACTCATTATTCATCTTATCTGGATAGCTGACCAGAATTGACATATTAGAAAGCTAAAAGAAAATCAGTCGATACCAGATGCCAATGAAAATATTCAACCCCCACAGAACCTTTTGCAAAGCCATCCGAGCAGTCACATTATCCAGAGTGCTGCTTGTTGCGAGCATCCCCTCGTACTCTTTGAGAATGTTACTAGCGATTTGCTCCACCATGCCCTTGCTCTAGAACAGAGGAAATAAAATAGCATGAATGGCTGACAGTGGCAAGCTGAACAAACTTCTCTGGCTCTTTTTTCTCCGTCGATTTTCCTGAGCACTGAAGGCAGCGACAACAGGAAAATTCCAGAAGCTCGCATAATGCAGAACTCTTTCCGAAGGTGGGGTGGGCCGGAGTAGATCTCGACAACGCTCTGGAAAGGAAGTTCAGCTTTTAGCCAGTTAGTAATCCTGTCATAAATTAGGGCACTGTTACCATTTGATACAAAATTACCTGGGAACGTTTAAATCACCGGAAGGATTTATAATCTCAAACCCATCGCTATTGATTACCCATTGGTACTGGCTGGGTATAGAACACTTATGGGTAAACGTGTTGAGAGGTATTACGTAAACGTTAAATTTCGGTACGTCAATAATTTCGGTACAAGGGTAAACTCGATGATGCATCTGGGCCTTGATCTAATCAAAGAAATGTTGTGATTTCATGGAACAGCGACCAGTGAGATGTGATCAGACGTATATTTTGACAGTCGCCTATTTTTCTACGTCTCAGCTCAGATTTCGGCTATCAGCGTAGAATTCGAAGCTGTGAATAAGTTTAATTTAGTCCTTTTTCCACAAACTAACTTTGATGGAACTAAATTCAGAGGTGAAAAATCCATTGAATCTTAAACCTTCTCAATTATTGAACTAAGTCCTATTCATGCGCATTTTCTGTTCTTGTTTCTTCAGTTCACAACTTTTTCCGCATAAGCAAGGTGCCGAGCTGGCTAGGAAAAATCGGTACGAATAAACTCACCCACAAGAAACCCTCGCGGCACTTTGGCTTTACGTAGGCCAAATGAAAAAACAGCGTCTTCCACTTGATGTAGTTCCGCACAACCACTCGTCCTTCCTCGGAGTCCAAGTAATCGATTAAAATCTGCGACAGCTTGATCAGCCACTCTCGTCCAGTTTTCAGAGCGATTTTCTCGTTGGCGTGCAGCTGTTTTCCAACCAGCGAGGACAAGAATAACCTCCAGTTCAACTGAAAAAGCAATGCTACCGAGGAACGGAAATAAGGGCACACACACTCACCGCCGGAGCTATGATTTCCAGTTCGGCTATGGAAATCACTTCATAGCGCTCCTTTTTGTGCTTATAGAACTGGAATGATTGGTTTCATTCGGAAAATATCCACAGGAATGATGATTCATACCCTACTACCGCTAACAGTAATCCTCCACTCTAATTCGATCATCCTAGCGATCACGGTCCTGACTGCAGGGGAGGTCCGGTCGAAGCCGAGAAGAACCGACATCTCCTCTCCGACTTCTTGGAGTAGTGAAGTCGCCTGAAGGACATTCTTTCATTTATGAACCACATTTTTTCCAGACCTTACCGCGATAAGAAAGTAATTCACCTGAGGGCCCTCCTTATTGAGTATCATCTCAGTAGTGACGGGCACGTCATACTGATATACACTCGGATTGAGCAATAAAGGAAGTTGTTCATAAATCTGGAAGAGAAGACCATCTAAAACTGAAAAAATTAAAAAGGCTAAACAAGCCATATAGCCAAATAAGCCATGTAGCTAACTACCGTGATTATGTGCGTCTTGGAGTTGAAATAGTTGACTTCGACTCCAGCCCAGAAGAGAGGAAAAACCGAGTAGTTGAAAGCCTGCAGCACAGAAAGCTCAAGTGGGACCGGCTGGACGTCCTGCTCAAGCTCCCGCATCCATCCTCCGATCTCCTGAACGTATTCACGATATTTGTAAAGACACATATAGAAATAGATCTCTTAGATTACATGGAGTGGGGCTTGATGCATGGCACCATTGGTGAACAGAAAAGCCTTTGACAACTATTTCATGATGATGAACTTCTTTGATGAAATTGTTCCATTAGCATTGCTAGCTGTAGCAGACATGAATATTTTATTAGATGTTTTATTCACCGAATATTCTGTGAAAAGTGTGTTGACCCGCTGCTACGTATCCTATTGTAAGCTTTTCATCTCCTAGCCTGTGGGATACTTATATACACAAGTTTGATAAGTTCTATTTGTTACTCCAGGTTGGTATGTTGGAATAATTTATTCCCTTCGACCTTACCTTTCGACGGAACCGTCTTCTTCAGAGGTCTGAAAGTGGCTTGAGAGATCTTTATTCGTGCTCTATGCGATCAAACGTCTCATCTTGCTTTGCCAGTTCTCGACGTTGTCTAAGGCAAGGTACGATGAGGGTACCCGAGGTCGAGGTCAAATCCTTCTCTTGCAGACCTCTGAAGAGGACGGTTTCGTGGAAACATTAAGTCAAAGTAAAAAAAAATTATTTCACCATACTAACATGGAGTGGCAAACAAAACTTATCAAATTATCAGAAGGTGACCAGGTTTAAAGATGAACGAACATGGAAATTATACGCAAGTTTCACACAATACATTATACACAAGTTTCACACAATAAAAGATAAATTATCAAGTAGGTCTTATTCTCGAAGTGCCACATGGATTTCACTCATTGTTCGCAAATATATTCGCGTTCTCGCCGAAGGAATGCAATGATGTCCCAGTACGGATTTTTTTTTTGATTTTTTCATTTTTTATCCAAGCCATGTTTTAATGAGACTTGTTGCTCGGCTGAGTTCACGCCTCAAGAAGAATGCATACATATCTTAGTAGGGCTTGGATCCTGTGTAGAAGCCAAAAATGGTGCAGCTCCGGTTTCAAAAATCCACTTGAAAGACACCATAAATGCTCAGATGTAGCTTCTCTGTGGCCCAGATTTCAGCCTGTTCGATTATTACATGCGGGTCATTCAAAGTGTAAGAGCCGCTCTACCTCCTACAACAATACCAAACTCCTAAAGCCTAATTTGCGCAAGATCTGGAACAAAGTCGACTTGAGTTATGTAGTTGCGACGCTGGGCTACGCGCTCCCTCGTCGTCTACGTGACTGCTGGCTTCGTGATTGCTTCCACGAGGAAGGAGCCTGCTGCGAGGGCAGTTGACACTATTTCAGAGATCTCTTCGGAAGTGTAGCTCCTGCATACAAAACGGGAAATTTCATTCGTATCCGACGTACTCTGTAAACGTCACCAAAAGCGTTGTGTACTTTGGACCGCGGAACAGTGTTGCCTTTCACGCCAACAGTTATAACCAGTGTCTGAGAAAACAAGAGTTATGTGGGGTAGTGCACAATACGTTGGGATAAACGAAATGTATCTGATGTATCTGATAATATAGGATTCGATAATTATGCATGGAACTAACTTCATGCTAAAACATATGCACAGCTTCAGCCGATTGTCACACCGATTGGGCTCATTACCGTCTCCAGGACATTTTTTGTAGATGTACCATAAGCTGATTTTGAAGGACTTTTAGCTTTTTCGGGTCGAGCTTTTGCAGCAACTTTGATGATGTTTTTTGCTTTCCGGATACTTCACACAGCGCTCCTTGTGTACAGTCTGTTAGCTCAGAGGCCCGATGGAGTGACTTTGTCTGCATTTACGACCTCAACACAGTGTCGGCCAACTGATCTAATTTTTACAGTTTTCCTGTTAATTTTGATATGTACATATGTATGTGGTGTAACTCCTGTGATTTGGTTTTCCCCTACTGCCACTCTGTCCTTCCAGACGCATTCTGTGGCGCGCTACCATCCATGGTACCGCTGCGGTCGCAATTGCAGTCAAGGTCATTCCACCGGTGCTCTTTGAGCTAAAAGACTATAACATGCTTTATTTTGCTATTGCAGACAAAGATGTGCACTCCCCCGGCACTCATTTAGGCCCATCACTTCATATATTTGTGTGATTTCCGACTGTTTTTAAGTATTCATCTTCCAGAAATAAAAGCACTACTTTTCGCAACCAGGCTGATATGGTGCCACATTGCTGTCCTCATTTATCCTTGAATTCATTGTTTAGGAAATACTTGCTCTCTTCAGCTTCACAGTAAAAGTAGATTGGAATTAGCCCTTAACGTTAGTAACACGAATGGCAAAGATCTGAACGTATGGTAATTGAAAACCATTATTTCGTGCTCAATTTTCTTTTGATGAGTGGGACTGTTTATCTCAGTGGAAAAGTGGCGGCTCCTCTTTTCTTCACGTTCTCTGAAGAAATGTGTGTTGACTGTTGGGTAGGGTTAATTGCTTGTGGAAAGATAGCTAGAGTCTGTTCCGAAAAAAAAGCAAGCTATCCCGGTCACGGGGTAGGGTAATAGTGATGGAATTGAAATCGGAATACTTGGTCAGAGCTGTTGAAAACGAGAATTGGTTGACGAAAAAAAACTTTCTTCTTTGTGATAACCCCGTGAACCATGGATGTGATAACCAGTGCAGGATAAATGCATATAATTATCCGCTAGATAGTGCTAGGATAGGCAAACCAAACGCAACGAACCTCGACAAACCGCAGCCATGTATTCAAACCAATCGTTTCCAACCTGTCCATATCGGTGCACTGGCGAAACAGCTCAACCGCAGCTCTTTCTCCTCGATTCAGCGGCAACGACGAATCGCCATTTATTACTGGAGTAGAGAGGCTCTTTGCTTCAAAGCTGAGAGCTTTGCCTTGCTCATTGTCTATATACAAATACATGATCCGGGCTTCTACAGTTTGGCGCATAATTACTGTTCCACTATAAAAAATTTCACTGAAAAAGTATCAAAGCGAATTTTCGGACGACCTCTTCAGGGAATGTTCACTATCTTATAGCGAAACAAAAAACAGTGTCAATCAATGCCTTCTCCTTTGGCGCGGATCACAGTCCTCACAAGGGAATTGGACAAACTTAAGCTGCGCTTTCGAAACGAGACGTATATGGTTGGAAGGCTTGTCCCAAACGATGTTGCATACTATACTTGAATTTTGCTAAATGGTTAATACAAACTCAAAATTCCATTTCCTGCCATGCTGACATGAATCTCCCTCACTGACAGCTCAACAGCTGGATAGCCGAGTGGATAGTAAGTGATGTAGACTTATAGGATAAGGCTCGAGGGTTTGCATTCCGTCCACCGATTTCAATCCAGTGGTCACTTAAATAGTGGTTGATAGCCGGTGCAAGCAACTAATTTATAAGTAAATCCTTGTACACGTTCTTGAACATTTTTACGTTAATCTCAATGAAAATAGGAAAAATTCACCCTCTCAGCGAAAATCGCTATAAATTCCGGATGAGGACGAAGCGAGGCAACCGCACTAGATGTTTCAGAATCCCCACAATTTCCTTCATTTATCCTATAATTTTGAGGATTGTAGAGCTGCTTAGTCGTGAGAAGCTCCTCATCGATGAAGGTGGGCGTGCGGCCAGCAGTAAAGTCAAAGCCTGACAGTCTGAGGGCTGTGATCTAAGCCAAAGGAGGGGTTATGGAACGAAACTAATGCTTTTCGCTTCCTTATTTGGCAGAGATTCATATCTAAAGAGATCTTCGGGGGATGTGCTTTCATGCGATTTCTGCCCGGTTTTTATTGTGGGACAGTAATTATGCGCCACCCTCTATATGTACATAGATTGCACAAATGTTGATAAGCGTAGCACCTTTTTTTTGAAATTCACCTCTATTCACTAGAATCAAAAAATCTGCATTGCTACTACTGAAAGACTTCTCGTATCGCCTGGGAACTGACAGCGTTGCTTTAGCCTTTCATGTTCAAACTGTACGACCAAATTTACCATACATAGTTTACTGAGAAGAGCTTAGAAACATTTGGAAGAACAGCTTAGTTATCAAGAAACTCTGACAGTAAATTAAATTTACGAAGTTTAAAAGTTCACCTGTACAAATACTCGTATTGTTATAAGAATTTTCGTGTTGAGGAGAAGTAAGCAATTTGAACCGACGGACAAACAAATTCTTACGGTAGTCTCTTATATAATTACAAAATGTTATTCTTCAAAATTTAGTACTGCAGCCATTAGCGAGAAGTTTATCTAAAACTAGAACGTACATAAACAGTAGCTACATCGCTAAGCTGGATACGGTATGTGGGATGTATAAGGTATGAAAAGCAGAAAATAGGAGAAACGGCTAACCTTTGAGCATAGCATGGACTAATTTATCGTGAGCCTTCATATTCGTCTCATAGAGCACATTCCACGACGGGTAGTTGAGATTCACAGAATCATTGATCCATCGACCGCAGGCGTAATCGTAGAAATCGACGCACGGATCGACGGACGGATCCATTTTGGAAAGGAGACGCGCTGCGGTCAGTACGCATTTCTCCGTAGTGCATTCTGGAAGTAGTGATTACATTGGTACGCAGCATCCAGGGTATCCCCACTCTTTGAAGGAATTTAACTCAATACAGTATTCTTCCAATTCCTGTACAGTACCTCGTGGAAGTGTAGCAGGGAATAGTGGACAAGCGTGAGCTAATGACAGGAGAACAGCATAGCTTAGCACCGACAGGGAGGGCATTGACTGGGGGCGTTGCCAAAGCCGTTGTCGTTCTGTTCCAGCAGCGACATCAACGACGAAAATGCCCATTTACGGTACTCAGATTATCGCCAAGCCTCAACCGGAGCAAATCTCCCATAACCGGGAAATATACGTCTGGGGAGCTCTGAAATTTTTGCTCCGGTCCTTCGGTATGACCTAGAATGCTTATCCAGCATGCAATTTTTTGAATCTGTAGTAGTTTATGGAGGGTAAACAGTTGTTGTGCATGTTGAGCCTCTCTGTGTACTTTGACGTAGCAAACGTTATTTTTTCAATTTGATGGAGGAAAAACTTGAACTTATCCGTGAAGAAAGTCGGGATGGGCAAAGCTTCACTTCAATCCTTGACAATAGCTCCTTCTCACACGTTATATGAGGTATGGAGTGGATGTTTCCCACGTAGAGCCTGTTTTTTTAGCATTGCCGTCCTTGTTTCTTCACGACAAAGTTCCCCTTAATTTCAGAGCGAAAATAGCAGCAATGAAATGCACGCCTGGTTACGTTGGTAGTAACACTTGAGAATTATTCCATTGTGTCTTTTGAAATAATGTGTAGAACTGGAATAGATAGAGTGTCAGGCAATTTATAGACTACTGAGACCCAAAAATATAAGGAAGTTATGGACTACTGAGACCCAAAATACGAGAAACATAGGAAGTAAGAGATAAATACATTAAACTCTCCTTGAAAGATAAATACATTTAACTCTCCTATCAGCTGGATGAATATGAAGTATTGAAAGGAAGTAATAAAACGAACTGTTATGCGGAATCCATTTCAAAGGCAGTTCTTTCCATCGTCCTCAAGCTGTGACCCGCATTATATGTATAATACTTACAATAGAATAAAATGCGGTTAAAGGCAGCACCCACGATAACTTTCACAGCTGGGATTTTGAATGTTTCGGTCTCTGAACAATGGTCCCAATAATTCTACAAGAGTTGCACCGACGTAGACATCAGCATTCTCGAGTATACATATACAGGGTGGCCGAGAAGTATGGGCGTCACATAAAACGTCATCTTTCCTTTTCTCGCCACAAATATTTTATCTTTTCCATTATGACAGCTGCGCATCCACGTGAAAAATCAGTTTCACGAGGAGTTTTAAAAGATGCCTTCCTTGGCTTTGGTACAGGCCCTCAAGCTTGCCATCACGAAACCCCCTATGCGCCGCAGGTATACCTCACCAATTTCTGACCAGCACTACAGAGTTAGCGCTGTACATGTTCCGGGTTCGTGATATTCTTTTTCTACAGTGTTTCCTCTGTGGAACCTCCAATGGACAAATCCAAGGTGTTCAAGTCTCATGTGCAGGAGGAACCTTAATTCTTGCTAAGGAATCCGGGGGACGCCTCTTCTAGGTAGGCAATGGTGTTTTGGCCTCGTGAGCTGGAGATTTCCTTAGGAATCGTGTTGGCGTTTATCCACACCCAGTGGACGAGCACTTTTCCAAGAATCTCGTCTTGCTACAAAGTGGAGTCCTTTTTGTCGATTCTGTCCACGTAAACCAGAGATTTGCTTGCATTTGTGGTCACTCTTCCTCAAGTCATTATAGCGCCGGTATGGAACAAACCTTGTGACGAATCTCTTCTCTGAAGAATGTTGCTCACTACGCTCGATAAACTGGCTGTCCATTTCGGGGCCGAGAACAGCCCTAATAGGGAAAATTTTCTCGTCAGTCCGTATAACACCCTAGGTGCGGCGCACCTGTCAGACGCTCTTGCATTCCTCAAGATTGTTAACTGTGGCAACGATGGTTAGATGCTGTGCTACTTTTCGGCCACCCTGTAACGGGAGCGTAGATGGGTATCCGTTCATCCTATGGATGATTTGTAAAATCATAGGGATTCGGTTGTTTTGTTTGCTATCACTGCCTTTACTCCTTGAAACTTGTTTTGCATACCGATTCCCACCCATCACACCTACATATGTAACTAGACGTATCCGTTTATCCGTTTCAACTCTGCACTCCTTTCCCAAGGACCTAAAGAGGGCTTTCAGACCCTCGTTTTTTTTTTGCAACTTTGGACGAAACTGATCAATGCATTCGTGTTCATCACTGCAGGAAACCTAGGATTACAGCTAAAATCTGATGACCAAATTTTCCGGGGATGGTGCCTTCAAGTAAGAAAGGAATTTTGGAAAAGATTCGGAAATTCGAGCATGTGGAAAACAGTAGTTCCTACGGCCATTCTCACTTTTCGAAAGTTGTATTGCTTTCACCCTCCTTTTCGCTGCAATTTCGCCTTATGATAATGAATCAACATGCGACTTACAAAGGAAGTGCACGAACTTAAGCTGCCATCCTAGGACGAGACCTATATGGTTGGTTGGAATGCCTGTCCAACATGATGTTACAAGCTGTACATAAAATCTGTTAAAAGGCTTAGAGAAGCTCAGAATTACCACAGAAAACCGAGAAAAATTGCCGATTTTGGCAGGAGAATGGCAGATGATGTTGGTGTTCAATCAAAAACATGTTGATAGTCGTGATCAGCGTTTGAAATAACCCCTATGAATAAAAATTGGAGAGCTGTTAAAAATTGGAAAGATATTACGGGACCCCATAGTTATCCTATGTCCACTGCTACGTTCTAACTGTGCACCGTACACGCGCACTGCCCTGTGGTGTGCCCGTGCGAAAAAAAACTGGTATAACTCCTGATAGAGACAAGATTGGAGGAAGGTAAAAACAGATTCGGAATCAGCGTCACAAACCGCACAGGACGTCCACAATTCGCTACGTAAAAAACGGAAGGTATGCCACACTGCCGGAGTACCCCTCCCATATCAGCATGGTTGGAGGTCATTGGTGTGTAACTCTGGGCTTCTGTCAACCATTTAGCAGATTTTGAGTATACCCTCTAACATCACGTTAGGCATGCTCTCTAACCATATAGGTCTTATCTCGGATTAGCAGCTTAATTTCGTGCACATCCTTTGTTAGTGTAGCTTTCAGTTGTGAAAAGCCAATAACAGTGTCGAGTATGTACAACGTACGTAGTACAGTCATGAGAATAGCAAACGAAGATGGGAAAGACATTCCCATCATTTCACTAGGAAGTCACAATTTTTTACAGACCAGGCGCTTAGAAGAGAAGTTCAGAGTGGCGACAGCAAGTCCATATCTTAGATCCTGTCTTCGCGACTGGGGAATATGAACTTTATGGAAGGAGTTCTTAACCTCAGCAACACACACATTTGAGTGGTAAAGCCTCCCACTTCTTATTGTCATTTTCATAGTGAAATTATTTCGAACTTTTCAAGCGTTTTGATATCCTTTTCTCCTGTGTGGTCAAAAATCACAAGGCTGAATCCAGTGAATTCAGCTACGAGACTGACATATTTCTTATAGGCTTTCATGAGCACGCGATTGGCTTTCAGACAATTTCCTACGAAAATCTCACTGGTCCAAGTTAGTGCCTTCCTACGGATATTTTTTAACAGTTAGAGGAAACTAGTTTCTTCTTATAATGAAAACCCAGTTTAACAACGGTATCTACAGCTTCTGTTACTAGTTGCTTGATGTTAAAAGTGGCTTGTCAAACCGGTTGAGATGTAGGCTTGAAACTCAAAATATTAGATGTGAAAATTATTTTGGTTCACGCCATGATAATTTCCAAACATGAACTGCCTTCAAGGCTCATGTAATTGGCGTAACTAAAGAACATTTCGCTCGTAGATATTTGGGTACGGTTCCGCTACACCTGCAGCATGAGTGGAGAAATATCAATAAAATCAATAAATCATTAACAACAATGTGCAAATTGACCGCCAGACTCGTAATCTGCACGTTGGATTACCCCTGTCTGTCCATTTTGATCCGGATTGAAGCTAAACTGAGGAAAATCGATAAAACCGATCGATAAATCGATATGCAGACCCCATCGTTCGAATTTGGCGACCGCGCTCGCCGTCCAGATTTTTGGAAAAAAAGTGTCGTAACGGTTTCTATATATAGATGTGACCTTGAAAAGTGCAAATACTGAGAGGGGCAAACTGTGCAAATGCATTTGGACGGCTTTCTCTTAGGCTAAAGGTAGCTTCCACTTTTCTTACCATTGTGTTTATGGTAACCTGTATCCAGGTGCATGATCGCAAAGATGACTGTTCTTGGACCCATGGATACGACTAACGATGAGTAACCGTGAGTAGTCTCAATGATGGGTGCCAGAACTGGACTTACACTGCACACCTCTTTCCTCCAAAGACCTTGGCAAGGCTGCCTCATAAAGAACAAATAAAATTGATAGAACTTCTCGCCCGCTCGGAACAACTCTGACTAGGGATTCTGACTCCAAAACAGACTGAATCAAGATCGATCACTCAGTTTTGAGCATACCTACAGGGAACTCCAAACGGTCGCAGACACGGGCGGGACCTCGGCGCCGCTCGCTTGGGCAGAGACACCACGTGGCTCTGGTTTCTCTGCTCTCCAGCCACGTGGTGTCT
>KN726511.1:6600-19016 GCA_000816745.1 Ancylostoma duodenale
TTTATTTATTTATTTATTCATTTATTTATTCATTTATTTACTTATTTATTTATTTATTTATTTATTATTTATTTATTTATTTACTTATTTATTTATTTATTTATTTATTTATTTATTTATTTATTTATTTATTACATGAGTATACTCATGTGGACAGATGTATTACCAGAAATGTGCACCGAACATCATTATTAGAATATTCGTGATACAACTGTGAAAACTGGAATGAAGAAAAAAGGTGATGGAACTTTGCGAATTATCTCAGGTAGACACGTAGCGGTTGATCATGCTGCTGAATGAACGAATGCTAACTGGTATCCCTAGCCTTTTACCTAGCTTAGCATATGTATAACCTGCTGTGTTTGGAAAGAAATTAAATCTCAAATCACTTCTGGCTCAAAGAATGACTGGTTTGCTGTTGTTTCTTCTGAAGACGGATTCTCGCTAAATTCAGGAGGAGTTTGGTCCTTGCCCACACCTCCGCAAAATCACTTTTTGGTACCTGATGAGGTCAAAATTTTTTCTCCTCATAGTAAGAGTTCCCAAAGAAAATTTGACATTAGTGTGTGCAGAATTCGGAATTTCGGAATATGCAAAACCAATCTCACTAACCATTAGTTTTCCCTCGAAGCAGCTTCGCACTCTTTCTAGTTTATTAACAGGTTTTTTTTGTGGATTAAACACAACAATGAGTATTGGCCTTACATACGATTTATATGCCTGAATAAGAACTCGAGGATTTTTGGTTGATATGGATCCAGGATTTGGATCATGGGACGCAGAATTGTACACATACGTTAGAAATCAATGTTGGGAGGTCGAAGGGTGTATATGTATATCGAATAGTACAGGAGAGAGGACACCTCCTTGCGGTACCCCGCTAATGACCCGTCTTGCTTGAGGAAGGACGCCATTGATGCGTACCCTGAACGTACGACCTTTTAAGAAGGCTTGGATCCAACTTTTCAACTATGCGTGGATGCACACTTGTAACGCACTGCGAAAGTCCATGAGTCATGCACGAATCATGAAGAATGTGCGGAAGAGTATCGCAATTTGGTGTGTCCAATTCTAGAAACCACAGGTACCCATGGCTCGGGAAAATAAAACCACCTATTACTATGCAATGTTTTCCAAATGACATGAAATCGCTCATGGTTTAGCACATTTGTTCAGTCATTTTGCTTACACAGGGTGGGGCCCTGCAAACCACACCAAGTCTGAATGAGTCAGGTTGGGCATAGCAGTCACAGCACAAAATTTCGTATGCGTCCTTAACAGTTCCCTTCAAAATAGAGTACGAAGCCAACCTTCCGTTACTAAGTGGTGCTACACCACCACGGTAGTAGATGTATCGATTAAATTATAACCAGCCTGATCGCTCGGCTGACGCCGGACTCTCCGGCTTCTTTTGACGACCGACGCACCGTTTTCGCAGCTATGGAGCCGTTCTTGACATCTTTTCTGCGACTGAGTGCCGGCTCACCACTCCCGCTGGAAGCAGAGTTTCGGACGCCTACAGCGACGTCGTGAGCGTCGATCATTCCGGATGGGGATGATCAAAGATCGGTATTTTCTAGAATAACGTCGGCAGAGTAGGAGTTATGTAGTAAGTGCGCACGAAGGTGGAATGCGAAGTGCGTTATATCCTTGCAGTAGAAGAAATGCGTGGGTCGAACCGCCGCAGCATCGCGTTCGCGACGATGACGCTCGCAAGGCCGCCAACGGCTTCTGAAACCCTGCACCCAGTCTCTCGTATCCTTGTCAGCGCATCCACCATCCGTGTACGTTCATTTGGGTCTCTGTCTTCCCTCTAAATGCATCCTAACTGTCTTTTATACGATTTCACGACCATACACTTATCTCACTCTTTCCAACTGTGGTGTAAACAACTTTCGGTTATTGAAAGAACTTAACATGTCTGACTATGACAAAAGTGGTCCGAAACACCTCTAAATCAAGGTAGAAATCAAAATTTACCACATTTTGGTACACAACTAGACGCGCGAAGCACGATGGTGTAGTTGGTTTTTGACGACATTGGCTGGTTCTCGTGAACACATGCACGCAAACACACTTGTGAACCGCCAATTAAGAAGAAGTAAGATCATTATATTTAATCAAAACATCAAGGTAGTGTAAAAATTCGAATTGATCATTGACTATACCTCTCTGTGTGTAATAATGTAATGTATACTAGACTACCATATGCGTGCACCAAAACAAATTTGGTGAGCTTCGAAAATTGAGTCTGGGGTATGATGTAGGAAAATGGCCCAATAACTTTACACAATGGCGTCTAAGCCCGTTTTGTTCATATCGAAAACTTGTGTGTATTACAATTAATATATTAGAATTTAATGCATATTAGAATTGTGGGATGGTTGAAGAAAGGTTTAAATTTATCGTTTGGCAACACTGGCATGCTCGGTTTTCCACCAGGATGCTGCACGCACGAGAAATGAGATTAATCAAGTTTCAAAAGAGCTTTTCTCCAGCCGTCACAAAACTGCACTCCAGTGTTTGATTGGCGTGCACGCCCTGCCAACTGCAAATATTTGCTATGCTTCACACAAGCTCTTTCAGCTTTACCTTTTATAGGCCTAGCAATGAACAAAGGAGGTTGAATGGAAAATGGAGGAGATTTAGGAGAGCTGGGAAAACTAGCAATCCCCTACCGAGGCACTTTTTGCGGACAAGTGCGAAAAGCGCACACTTTAATTTATGATCGCTATCATGTTAGCTGAGATCTACACCTGCGATAAACGATATCATCCTCCCGAAAATCGTATTTTGTTATACCAGCCCAATCGTCTGGCTTACGCCGGACTCTCAAGCTTCTTTTACGCTCGATTTGCTCGCCACGCACTTGAGTGAAACCTTCCCTATTATTGGGCTCCGACACCACTGTCGTGGACCCGTCCAGTATCATCTTCCCCACTACTTCACGCCGGCGCATCTCTTCCATAGCAAAAACCCTTTTCCTATCCTTCCCCCAATGTTCGTGCCGGAGAAGCCATCATCCGTACCATTCCTTGTTCGCCTGGCACATCCTCTTCCTTTTAGCGGCATCGTACCCTCCGTTCCCTTTTTATACGGTCTTGTAATCACAGGCTAGTACCACTCATTCCAGCTGGGGTGTAAACAACTTTTGGTTATTTAACATGTCTGAACATGGGGCAAAAGTGGCCCGAATCCCTTTCAAATAAAGGTAAAAATCAAAATTTGTAACCTTTTCGTGCATAAATCGATGCGCTGAACAGGATCGTGTCTGTAGTTCTTGACGAAGGTGGCTGATTCTCTTGCACACACGCACACACACGCACACAGAATGCCAATTAATATTAACAACTAGCTGCCGTACCCGGCTTCGCTCGGGTGTTTTACTACCTTGGCTATACCACACTGCAGAGGCCAATTACTATATATCACCGATAAATTCATTAAAATTTCCACAATTTTGGTGACCAGCATGTTAGCGAAGCCCAGTGACCGTTTCCCATCGACTTGGGGGCAAAAAGTTAGCAAAGCTATTTCGATAACATTGAGCCGATGTATTCGTACGAAGTGCTTGTCATATTCATACTCAACGTATCGAGGGGGAGACACGTCTTCACCGCTCCATTGGGCAGAAGAACCAGAAATCAATAAAATCGATAAGTCAATATTTCGTGCAAAATGGTTGTCATATGCGTGTGCAGCGTATTGAGGAACCCCAGAGGACATGTCCGTGTCCGTCCCCGAGCGAAAATGGAAAAAATCGATAAAATCCATAAATCGATATTTCGTGCAAAATGGTTGTCATATTCGTACTCAGCATACTGAGGAACCCCAGAGGAGATGTCCCCACCGACTCCTGGGCAAAAATAGCAAAAAATCAATAAAATCGATATAATGGATAAATCAATCGATAATCCAGGTGCAAAGTAGCCTATAACCTCCGCCGGCCCGCGAAGGATGTGTATGCAAAATTTGGTCCGGATCCGTTCACCCTCCGCGATTTCTATTCATTACATACATACACACAAACACACACACATACATACAAACTTTCGCTTTTATATATACAGATGATTCTTTTCACGCTACACACTGTGCAATATTCAAAGTCACAACCATGCAGCTTCCTACCATCCCAAAATGAAGAGGGAAATGTTTTCTTTGGCATGTTCAGACCATAAAATTGTAAATTCTTATATGCTCCAATCGAATACACGTTCCGATCTGTTGTTGTTGTTAATATTAAACAGGTCCGCTGCTGTTTGCAGTGACGTTGCATCCGTGTTAAAATACTTTGTATTGCTGCAACTAAGCTCAACTTCCACAACACATCAGTTCGATCGTGTAATAAACAAATAAGTAAGCAATATACTTTAAATCAGGTTGACCGTGATGTATAAAACTTCTAACTCACCAGAAGACTGACAGCTACACTGATAATTTCAATAACCAAGGAATACACATCGAAGCCCTCGACTAAAATGATATCAACAGTTGAAATGAATGGAAGAGTGCTCAGAAGAAATTAGATCAAGCTCATTTTCCGCTCGAAGCCCCCCTGACGAAGACCGAGAGGGGATAAAAACGTGTGATTAGCTTCGATGGAAAGAGATGAGTTTCGAAAGCAAACAAAGATGATATACCGAGGCGATCTATAGGTATCGTTCCCATCATCTCTCACATCGAAATTGCATTCTTATTCGTTCTAAAGTGGTGAAGTGTGGGGATGCTCAAACACAAAAAGGAAGAAGCCAAAAGGCACCATGTTACTGGTGCTTCTAGGTATACTCTCAACCATAAAAGAGGCAGCGGTAACTGCTTGAAATTAAAGAAGTTCTTCGTTTGGAACTTTGCATTTCTCTCAAAAACGCAAGAAGACGTTTCTCTTAAAGGCAGTGTGTCACCTTGTTCCATGGGTTGTGGATATCAGCATACTCTAGACCTTCTCCTCACGCTGAGTTCAATGATCTACGTCTTAGCGCATAAAAATGACGGAAATCCGTTTTCGGAGGGTCCGAATGTGCAGTTCAAGGACCACTTGGGCCGAGCGGTCCGTGAATGTGCCGGCTGCCACGGTTGCAGCTTTGGCAACACGTGTCGTGACGTGTCCGATCGATGAGATCAACGGCTTCACATGTCCACTCGGCTCGACAAATTCCAAACCCCGTCCCGAAGAACGAATAAAAAACGGGTTAGAGGCCGCTTCGTAACATTATATCGCTGGATTCAGCACATTAAGGAGATTCACGATCCTCCAACATCTCGGAGATGAAAGCGAGGTGACACACTGCCTTTACGGAACACAACAATGAACTCACATAGCTGAAGCCCCACAATGCACACAGAAGTGCTCGACAAGACCGCCTGAAATATTTTGATGCGGTTTGTTCTCTTACAAACCAGACGTGCACAAATGTTCACTCACCACTATAATACAAAGTAGTATTGCTATTCCGTAGCTTGCACATTTTTGCTCATAAATATTTGTGAATGCGGAAGCAATTGTTCTCTCAACAACAACGAACGTCCAACCAAATAAGGAGAGGTGAATTCCCGTTAGTTGGAAGAAATACAAGTCATGCTAAATCACTAGATTTTGACTACAGGGAGCTGTTGCGTATATTACCAAACCAACCACCAAAGGCGTGTTTAGTTGAGCAATACAACAGATACGTGCTGCGACAAGAATGAGACGATGCACGGCTCTAATGAGGTTGCCGAGTGCCGCAAGAAAAAGCATTGCCCTACAACTTTCTGTGAACATTGATAAACAAACTGAACAATAACTTAACTGCAACATCAGCTCTACTCCTGCACACCATTCTTTGCAGCATTTGCCACTCAGGTCAGTGACTCAAACGTGAAACGCATTTTCTAAGAAATTGGGCAAATTGTGCTACCTCAGTATGGAATTTCATATATATTAGAGCTCATACTGCGATTATTTATGCCAAATTATGTGCAAATTTCATTTGGTTTGTATAGTCATCTTATTGCACGGCATTGTTGACTGTTAGGAAAACTGCCCTTCTAGAATA
The DNA here is from genome assembly GCA_000816745.1 of Ancylostoma duodenale. Classification (NCBI taxonomy): domain Eukaryota; kingdom Metazoa; phylum Nematoda; class Chromadorea; order Rhabditida; family Ancylostomatidae; genus Ancylostoma; species Ancylostoma duodenale. The sequence goes on from KN726511.1 coordinate 12,639, forward strand.
TATTATGTTGTTAGAGAAGTCTTGTCGGGTTTTTTCAAAACTCTATGATCCTCCCTAAATATACTGTAACACAAGATATGGCTTGTGAAGCAAATCCTGTTCTTGTTTGCTATAGGTTTAACGGGTGTCCACTGCAGTCCATGAAACATTCGCAGCCCCGCATTTTCAATTTTCCGTTTTTCGTGTGATTTTCCAATGAGATCACAAACAAATGGCTTCGGAACACCTTCGTTTCACTAAACCCACAAACCGCTACCAAGTCCACAGTTCAAGTTCTGGCTTGACGGCTTCCTTTTTAGGAAACGCAGATGAGTGCTTTCTGGAACATTTTCTCCTCTTTTTTTCTTGGAATCAAGGACTGGTACAGCGAAGTCAAGGACTGGTACAGCGTTCACTAGAGCCCTGCGGAAGATCGATCTTCAGGATATGCCTATGTTACGAGATACCTAATTTTTTCACTACAGCGCCCAGATTCATGTCTTGTACTCATATTTTCTCGGTTTTTAGCGACGTGGATACCTGATTCCGCTGCTAGACCTACATTAAAAATTCAGGTTTTTTTTCGTTTCTCAAGATGTGGCGGATAGTCGTTCAAGGAGAACGAAGGCTGGTGAACCCTCTTCCTTGAGGTCCCCCCATTTCGTTCGCCCAGGGTCCCGGCTGAATTCGTTCTTCATGGTTAAGTTGGCAGTCCAAGCCCTGGTAGCAGTAGTCCATCAATTGCGTTCAGGATATGGGAACAGGATCTCGGAGTGGACTTTTTCACCTCCCGGAGAAGGAGAACGACCTGTTGACCCGTCACGGATTGGGACAAATCTTCATTGTATTACAAGGGTTAATGCTGATGAAGTTATTCCACCTATGTTTCAGTGTTCGGTTTTTTTTTGGTGCACCCTGAGTGTATGAATAAATGAATAAATAAATAAATAATCCAAATCGATCAAGCGGATTGGGTGTCTACACTTCGCGAGCACTACACCACATTAGATCTCCTCACTAGTAAAAGAAATTTTTTCAAAGAATTCGAATTTCAATTTCATCGCACCGGAAACCAAAAATGTGGCCATAATTCTGTAAAAAGCTAGCAAGCAGAAATCGTACCTGAAATTCACGTGCAAGTTCTTCTGGGAGATACATATATAAAAAAGCACATTAACGGCGAATACGTATGCAATGTTTGCTATGCTTTCGAGCGAGAATAAGGCATAATTCCATCCATCTAACGGTGATGTGTTAGACCATTTATTAGGAGACACGTTATCCGCACCTTGCTTCGCCATGATATAGGGTGGGGAACTGAAAGCAAAATGCAACCATTGCCGTGGGTATGTCGATGAGCATCTTTTCATCAGAGAACGAGCACGGAGGCTATAGAGTAAAATACGAATAAGTTAAAGGCAGCACTCGAGCTGAAAAAATTTTCCTTGTGCTTATTTTGAAGGTGCCATGAACTGAAGTCTAACTGCAAAAGAAATCACTCCGAGTCCTGCAGTTACTCAAGTAATAAAACTCGTACGCATGTACAACTGCGTCCACCATACTCAACCCTGCCCCATTCTTTCTGATCATGCGCTGCTATGTTCATCAGCTGGTACGGAATCGATAAGGATTTTCCGATAGCGGTCCAATATCAGGCAATACATCTCGTACCCATTGACATTTATTGGCAATACTCAACATAGTATTTCTCGCAAACGTTGTCTTTTTGGATAGTCTTTTCCCTACTGTGGGCACAAGCTAAAGATCTTCAGAATAGAACCTTCATGAAAAAATCGACGACGTTCTTTTATCATGAGTGCTGTCTTCAAGGAGTTCGAAACCATTTGCTCCAGAAAATCGTGCACAAGTGCAGAATACTATTCAACTCAAGGAAACTGGAAATTAACGAAGAAAGAGAGGAAAGGCTATAACAAAATTGAGGAAATCTCTGATATCAGTTTCTCTCCCACTACTGTTATAGTTTTGCTACAGCGAATCGGCGACAATCGGAGCACTTTTGGCTTTGCTGTTGTCTGGGAGATAGTACGAATTCCAACCTTTCCAAGGTATTTGAGATCACAAGTGGCGGTCGTATAGCCACGTTGCCACAGGTCTTCTGCTAAACATTTGCTTCTCAAGCTTTCGCAGCTGCCAAAGATCCCAGTGGTTGACGTCTTGCTTCTCCATTTGTGTGACTCGCTTGATTTGAACTTCTTAAGCCATCTTTTAGCCCGGCTCTGCTGATTGTTCCTTCGCCAAGAAGTTCGTTGAGACCGCAAAATGTGCTGTGTTTCCATTCTTCTCGGAGTGGTAGAACACAACTTCGAGAATGTGGACATAATTCTCGATGACCATCTTGACTAGCTGAAAGAAGATTGTTCTCACAAAAGGTTTTCATGGATGATTATTGTTATTTACAATACGTAAATTTTTTGACAAGGGATGGGAGGAGGTGTACAATGGTGGAACGGTCCAAGACACTTCTTGAAAACAGCAAGCCCCTTCGGGGTACTGGGTTCGAGTCACGTCATCGCAACTCGGATTCGGGAGACAGGCCGCCGTTTCAGGAAGACCTCACATCACATCCATGATAAATGACGTTAAATGATTCCAAAAAAAAGACCAATGTTCTTGTCCTCAGAAATCGACGTGCACTCATGGGGCCCTATGAGTGTAGAAAATATGCGAGGGTCAGGCCCCAGCACGGCTTGACGATGGGCAAGCTGGGCTTCGTAAAGGGGTCGAAAAGCAAAGGGGGTTCGTACGCGGTGCGGAGTAACTATGTCAACAGCTGAAATAAAGAAATAAAGAAATAAAATCAAAACCGCAAAAGTCGTCGTTCCACTAATGAAATTTTTTCTGGTTAACTTTTACTTTCCATTGACAAGCATGACGCACCCACTAACTTTGTGATAATTTCGTGAAACATTCCTGACATTTTAGGTAAACCGCTTTGAGAAAAACTATTCTACTTATGCAAATGGAATAGAGCTCTAAAAAGTGGTAATAAAGATCTGCAAATTTCGTTGTGTCGCTAGGGCCTGCAGTAATCCACTATGCAAGTTGGCAACTTGAGGTGGCACCTCGTTGCCATCTAGATGGCAGCTTTAAGAAGAGAGAAGCTCTGAATCGAGGGAATTTGCCAAAGTTTCGATTCTATCTTTCTACCAGTATCCTTCTAGTGACATAATCTAGCGACCTGCACAGTTGCAGCTGCGCAGCTTCTCAAACTCTTGTAAAATTAAGTGGAATGTTTGAGGTGCCCACATTGTCGCGACCGGATTGGAAGTGAGCTAGGTGGCACCTTAAGGTGCCATCTCACTGGCAGCTCAGGTGGCACCTTCCTAAGTAATAGACGCAGGATGGGAGAGCGATGAGAGAGTGTGCGAGACGAGAGGTGCCGCCAGGTTGGGTGCTTCAACGGCAAATACTACCGGTGCGCAAAAGGAAGGGTCTAGTGCAGTTATGGGGATTCGCCTGCGTCCGAAATTGAGGAGACGCTAGGGTGCGGTTCCAGCGCTGTGATAACGGTGTGCCGGCTTCCGAAAGTGAAAAGGCGCCATGATACGGGTCAAACGTTGCGCGCCTACGTCCAAAATTTCGGGAACGCCGGGATACGGGTCCAGCGCTGTTTTAATGGAGCGCCGGCGTCCAAAAATGAGGGGAGACTGGTCCAGCACTGTGATAAGGGTGCGCAGTCTTTCAAAATTGGAGGGACGCTGGTACGCGGGTCCAATGATGCGATAAGGGTGCGCTGGCGCCTGAAAGCTGGAAATGCCGGGACATCGGTCCGACGCCGTGATAAATGTGCATCGGCTTCCAAACATGTGGAAACGCCGAGAGACGGGTCCAACCATGAGACAATAGTGCACCGGTGTCCAGAAGGGAACGTCAAGGAGAGAGTCCATTTCTGCCTGAGTTATAAGGAACACTAACCTACATACTCCCGAGTTGCGTCGACATTCTCCTAGGGATCCTGCGAAACCGTAAGTGGTAGCCAAAGGGCGAAGTAATGCCCTTTGGTTGGTCTTAGGGGCTATGAATAATCGGATGTAACCAATGCATTAGAAATGATCCATTGAAATGGTTTATGTTTAGCTGGTAGTTGTGTTAATTCAAGTGGTAATGGTCTACCGGTGTATAAAAACAGACTGAAAGGTGAGGTCGACATAGACTAAATGGACTGGAATGAGGAACGGGATTGCCGAGGGAAATAATGTGTATATGACTCGCAAGGTATATGTCGGAGAGGAACGCGAAGCCGGAGCAGGCACACGACAAATCCAGAAATGAACCAGGCTCAAAGCGTTCTCCCACTTTTTGACGCCGGAGCAGACCCGTCTCCTCCACTTTCGGGCGCTGGCCACCCTTATCACACCGTTGGACACGTGTCCCGACGTTTTCCAGCTTTTAGACGCCAGCGCACCCTTATCGCCGCATTGGACCCGTATCCCGACCTTTGCCCAATTTTGGAAGCCTGCGCGCAATGTTGGACCCGTACCATGGTGTCTCTTCACTTTTGGAAGCTGGCGCACCTTCACCACAGCGCTGGACAAGGTTACCGTCTTCCGAAAGCACAGCACAGCATCTTACGCCAAGTTGGCACCTAAAGTTGCCACCTCGTAGGCAGAAGTGCCACCAGGTTGACAACTTGGATGGCATCATGCGGGGTGGATTACTACCGGCCTAGGTGTCTCGATACAGGTAACTTGAAGCCCTCTGAGAACATAGGGTGTACGCGTTGCTGTGCTTGCCATGATACAACCGCCACGCAGTGAGCTTTTGCGGCTGCGTGGTGCAAAGATAGCCACCAATAAGCGAAAAATGGAGCAAATGACTACCAGTTTGTCACTGATTTCTCGGATTGTAAGCAACTAATGTACTCGTTTCCTCGTTTGCTAAATTGAGATTTTAGAGTTTTGCCATTAAAAATTGGACCAGCGCTGAAAACTAATCGAAGTTCTGGCATTGAAATCAGAATTGTAGTAATGAAAAATGGCCAGAAAACGCAGAGCTTGGTTTGTTTTGTATCAACAGCTCCATTTGAGTAGAAGTGGCAAAATATAAAGTTCCAGGAAAACCTGATCAAGACGTTTTCATTGTCGGACAAGAAAGGTCCCATGTTTTTTGATAATAAAACCTTGACATTCTCACGTTGATTGTATGTAGATTTCTTCTACAGGTTGTTAAAAAGGACACGTTTTATTCTGGTCTGACGTTTCGATATTAGGTGCACTATCTTGGCGTTGGAGGCTGAAATTTCTACAAGGAAGGCGCTTGAAGCGTTATGAATTCTCGCACGAGCGCCCGGGTTGAACAGCAGAAATGAGCAGATATCTTAACTAGTGATCTCGTACCGTATCTATCATTATGCGAGCTCTGAGACCGTCACGATACTGCATAGTGCACACCACATAAGACTAAGGCTGCACCAGTTATTATTCACTCGCCATCTATTGACGGTCATTTGCTGTTGCGGTGGCGTTCGGCTCCGCTAGATTGGTGGACACGTGGTGAATTCGTCCATCAACTGGATACTTAATGTTGCCTGGCTGGGATGAGTTGGATGAACGATTGTCGAGGAGATGTTTGGTGATTTAGAACGTAAATAGACCAACTTGAACCACTTTCAGACCTCTGAAGACGACGTTAAGTCAAAACGTCAGGCCAGAATAAAACGTGTCCTTTTTAACAACCTGTATGACACAGAAGAAATCTACGGACACGAAAAGAATATCCTCCTTCTGGTCATTCCTGTGAGAGAGGATTTGTGAAACCGCGATGGAATCTTAGAGAAGAAAATACTGGAGTTCTTCTACAAAAATTGGAAAAAAAACTATAAGATCTTCGTCATACAGTTCTTAACGAATCCAGACAAAAGTGTCTCATCAAAATCGAAGAACTCCTATATTTCGCACCAAATTGTATTATGAACTAGATTTGACTATCTCTAGAACTAGCACTCCAATTACGTAGTTAGCTGAACCCTCTGGAGAATACTTTGCTAATTAGAACATACATATTTACTCTTTCGACCGCCATTGCCAATGATAAATGGTACAGGTGTTCCACTCATTATTTCACTAGTCTAGACTGACTATTGAGGAAGAAAGATGACGACCGATTATGTAAGCTAAACTTCTGTCTTGACTGACTTTCTATGAGACCACCTGTTTTCGCGTCAAATGGATTCGTGGACGCACTCAGTAGGCGCTATGAACGCCTTGTTGGGAAAAGCCCAATAAAAAATTATTTCCATAGACCTGCAATGCGAATGTATTTTTATTTTTCTTAACATTCCGCTTTGACTTTATAGCCCACATGAGTTTGCAGAAAGAAGAATTTATTTATTTATTTATTTATTTATTTATTTATTTATTTATTTATTTCAATGCACTC
>KN726511.1:21065-43541 GCA_000816745.1 Ancylostoma duodenale
CTCCATTGCAGCTCAAGCTTTCGTCCCTTTAGCAGCAATGGAGGGGAGGATGGCAGCAACCATCAACGTTGCTGCTAGCGTTTCTAACCGAACCATTGCGGCGTTCGGGTTGCGTTCGTGCTGCACAGTTATCAGAGCTGTTACCAGCTCTGTATGCCAAATTTTCCTAACAAAAAATTGGCACATGGTGCTAAGCCCAGAACATAGAAGATGAATTATTAGGAGCGGAGTAATTATAGAAAGGCTAGGTTGACAACATCGGCCTTGAGGTTGTTGAAGTCCTCGTTTTTAGGAGATGCTCAATAAATACTTTCCGGTAATCGCCTTAGTTGTTCAACGGCACTTCACCATACTTCTTCTATTCGAGGAATAGAAGTTACCGCAGTAAGGTCCAAAATCAACCTATACTCACTTGCACTTTCTTTAACTTCCTGCTATTCATACCGACTTCAGGTAGATAAAAAGGTGCTCAATAAGCTCCACCTCTTACGTTGTCGTATTTTCGTCGACATTGCTTCAGCTGATATTTTAATGATACCATTAGCACTTGTCAGCATATGAAGCTGGGATTGAAAACAAGCTCGAACCTTTGATCAGTACAAACCGTGTATGTATTAACTCTTAGATAACACGTCGAGCACGTGCTATATTGAATGCGTTTATCGATTGAATGATGGCGTGATAGAGACTAAGATTGTTGAAGAATCAGGAAGCCATCAGAAAACTAAATATGCGTTACTGTGCCTTGAGTAGCTCTTATTCAGAGAGAGCGGCCACGGTGACTTTCATAGCCATGAATTCAAGCATTCCGTAGCTCAAACAATGGTCCCATTCATTACACGAAAGTTTCCCATCGCATGCACCAATATTCCGAAGATAGAGAGCAATAGCACCGTTTCAATGTAGCAACCAGAGGTATAAAAGCAAATCAATGGGTTCTTTTTTTACTTACAATTTCCCTCATTCCTTATGATGCAGTTTGCATTCATCTCCATACCGATCTTTCCAAACGCGTCTCCGGCAGGCATTCGTTGCACTCTACTGATGGATGCATAGGGGCATAGCCACCTGCGAAGTGGAGATGGTGGTGGTTATACCGCCAACTGCGAGCGAAGAACCTATGCGAGTCAGGCCTCAGCACAGGTCTTCCCGGGGGCAAGCTGGGTTTCGTAAAAGGGCCGAAACACGAAGGGGGCTTCGTAGTAGGGTCCGGGGTAGAGTCCCGAAGAAAAATTGTGATTTTGTTACTTCTAAGGAAGGCATCACGTTCATCTGGCGAAATAGGAGGATTAAATAAGACAAATGACCAATACTTTGAGTACGGAAAGGGTGCTCTTGCTTTGAGCTGCACGATGTGGGGGGGGGGGGGGGGCGACTGAGGTCAAAAAACGGCTTGCAAGGAGGCTGCTCGTGCTTTGAGCGGCCAGGCGAATGTGCGGTCTAAGTATTCCGTTTGGAGCACATATTCTACAGACACAGTAGGATTCTAAGGATTCTTTCGCAGTCTAAACGCAACCAAATGGTATGATATCTTCATTGACAAAAGAGCTAAGGAAGTACTACAGCTGTTCGAATGGACAACCAAAACTTACGCACCGCACAAAAGATATACGCGAAAAACGCTTTCTGGAAAATTTCAAGGAACTGCTGTGAACTCCAGCCCTCAAGACTGGCCTTGAAAATTGCGGTTTGGGGAGATCTAAGAGAGCACTAAAGCTGCGGGCCCAGTACTACCAGAATCGATGTGCGGCGCAAGGAATATATGCTGGGGAGACCTCAGGTCGCCCTCCAGGTCTCCCTGATCGACCTAAGCCACTTAATGAGCACACACCTTTTTAGTTTACATAATTTTTGGACTTGCTCATCATACACTTTTTCTGTAGGGACCGCGCATCATTCGAGCTCCTGGTGGATGCGATACATGAAATGTGGAATTCCCAGGAGTTCTTGGAGTGTTGCTAACTAGCGGTAATTTGGTACTCAACCTACATAGGGAGCATACACTTTTTTAGTTCACATAAGATTTGGTCATCCTTGGCAAACACTTGTAGCACCCCCTTAGTTCTTTTGTTGCTGGAGATTGAATTCATTTTGTTGCGTTTACGCTGCGCACGAATCCTTGGAATCCTAAGGAGTCCAAGACCGTAGAATATGTGCTCCAATCGAACAACGCCAGTTTCAACGCGTTTTCCCTTGTAATAAGAATCACCTGTTCATCCTCACTTGTTACAATGACCGTTTCAAAGGCAAATTATAGGGTAAGTTATACCAGCTGCGTGTGTCAGACGCACGCATTAACTTACGGAGGATTGTCCATGAGGATCGGTCAACGCGGCATGTACATCCTGAATGAAAAGAATGTACGGCAGCCTCGAGGCCGTAAGCGCGTGCCCGTGTCAGCAATGCGACCGACCCTATCCTTCATCATATAGACGCACGCGCGTCAAACGTACGCACCTAGTATTGCCCTTTGATCTGCTCAACTTCCTATTCAATTCCTATTCGGATTGTAGGGTTTTTTCTTCGAATTCATGATTTTTTTATATCTTGCTTCAGAATGTTGTGCCTTTACGTTCCTCAGATTATAGTTTGAACAGTGAATTCGTGCCTAGCATGAGCTGTTTCCCGGAACTACTATTCTTTAAGTGGGTTGAGGTTTTCTTTTCGTTTGCATTCTCAAAGGGGGCTTCATAAAATTTTGGTTTTTCAAAGAGGGCTTCGTTTTGATTTTGGTCCGGGAAAGACCTCGTACCGGGGCCTGATGCGAGTTCACCAAATTTGGAATTTCGTTGCACAACGAAGTCATCGTTGAACACATTGCACACAAATGCAGAGAAATCTTGAACCAATTTTCATTGTTCCGCTTAGCTATTCTTATTAAGTAATATTTTTAGAAAAAAAAAGTTTAAAGGCATTTATGTAGATTTTTGTAGTCAGAGACAAAGCGAGATTGAAATTGTAGTGTCCAGGGCCAACTGTACAAAGAGGTTATTAGCTTCTTCAAATCACAACGTCTTAAAATAGCTGTTGCCGGCGAGTGCGCATTGAATTGAATTGGATGCACGTAAGATTGTGCCGTGTCCTGATGAGCCAAAAAAGTCGCATAAAAGGCAAGATACGGGTATGATATTAAGGGTATGGTGTCACAATGGGAAGGGATATGGAAGGAACCACGTAAAGACTAATGAGCAACGATGATATGGCAAGATAGACGCAACGAAGCCCACTACTGCGTGAGAGGTGCGCCGTCACCCAGAGTAAGGAAAACACCTTGCCTTGGTTTCACCATTGCGAAACGGATGCAACGGCTCTAGGAAAGGTGGAGAAGCTGCTGCGCGAGTACTGCGCCAATGGAATTTGAAAATTTGCGAACCTAGGTGCAAGTTTTTTCCTTCGTCGTTCCCGTGCATTCTATCTACATGTGTCCGAAGCGACCATCCCCTCACCCCTACCCCTCCCCTCCCCTGTTTTACCTCCAAACATATCTTCTGGAGTATCACAACAAGTGGCCAGCTCAGGATAAAGCACCGGGTGCGATTTGGCGTTCCCGAATAGGTATCCCCTTTTGCTGTCGTAAACTACGCTCATGATTTCATCTTCCTTAATGTGGCACAAAGTTCGTGCAATGAACACTTGGATTTTTTTGTAACGAGCAATTAGATTTGCGACTTTCTTCCTATTTTAGTAGTACTTTATTACTATTTGGCCTTTCTCAATTTATGATACAAATTCAGGATCATCAGGCAGATAAGACAAATCTGCCATTTCTAAGGAAATTCACCCTACAGTTTGGACATGCTGGACAAACTAACCATGGCACAGAGAAGAGAGATCAGATTGCTAGAAAAGACTTGTGGGACAATCTTACACATGTTCCAACATGCTTTCAAGCAAACATTCGTGTTGCCACTCTGCTTCTTCTTCGCACTCGACGCTTTATGAGCACCCGCCTACTTCTGAATACTGTAGCGCCCACCACAGGCAGGTGCGATAAATGTGCCATACACACCTTCTCTGCACCTGCCTTGTGGTGGAAATCTGACTTGGGGCCGCACACCGCGTAGCGTTGGAGGGCTGTAGATACATGATGATTGCTGTAGTGTAATGTTCCAACTGAGTGTACTTTTATTAGGTTGGTGCGAAATTAATTGCTGAAAAGGGCACTCCAGTTTAAGGTGTTATAACTAGACACAAACACAGCATTGTCCATCAGTTCAATGCTCGTTCAATTCGCTATATCTTTTCTGACATATTAATGCAAACCATATGCCCCTACAACAAAACCGAGATCGAATCCACAAACTTTTGGAAAGCGATTTCGGCACATTTCAGATTTTGGCTGTGGAGGTTTCGAAGATATACGTGAGTGATATGAACTTAATCGGAGAATTTCCATCTATCAACATTCTTCTCAAAGGTAATAGATGGTCTTTGAAACTATTGCAGAATAAAAATGCTTTCGCACTCCCTTCGCAAAAAGAAATTTTCCAATAGAAACGGCGAACAACAGACCACCCCTCATTTGCTTTTACACTTCTACATGCTAAAATACGTAGGGCTCATGACATATCCCACAGCGACACCGTCGTGGTGAAGAAAATAGATAGGAATGATGAAAACAAAATGTTACAAGTTCTCATATCTTATCATTTAGTTTCCGTGGAATAGTGTGCTGGCATAGTAGCAGCTGTGCGAAACTTTCTGGTGCCAAACGAAGTCGCTGCGCAGTATGCCATAGGCCTAGAGGTAGGTTGGAATATCGCACTCGTGCTTTATCCCATGCCAGACGTTAATCATTCCAAAAGGTCATCCGTACTCACTCGGTAGTATTCAGTATTCTCCATTACAGTCAACCACCATAACGTCGTCTAGTTTGAAGAGAGTTTTCGCTGACTGGTACAATGATTATTATTATAGAAAAGCATTGGGGGCTAGTGAGAGGATAGAGTAGTATGTATTATAGTAGTATATATTGTGTTCTCCCGAACGAAATTTTCTCTATGGCTGGTACTGCCATAGAGAGCCAGGTGCAGAAGCAAATAGTCAAAATTCCACAAAAAGTCAGTCGCATCAAATCCATGGAATATTGGAATCTTCTGATTTTTACAGTCAGTGACTGATCGCATATTGAAAACACAAATCTGAAAAGATTTCGCAGTAGAAGCGCATGTTTTGTCTTTGTAGTCACTGTGAATCCTTTTTTTTTTTGCAATTTCTAAGGTCTTGGCTATGTTTGCTCTTGTCTGAGATGAACAGTTGTGCATCGAGACTACGAAGAAGTTATAATATCGGGAGGTCTCTGGAAAGAAATGTTAGGTGCTCCTACAGCTCTTCCAGGACCTCCAGACTTAGGTGTTGCGTGTGGCACGCAACTAATGGTCACTATCACTTCCGAGTTTTTGTGAAAAGCTACCTCAAGTCCACTAGCGCCAATGTGTTGTTCATCACCCAGAAATGGTAATCCGGTCAGCGAAGGCCGGAGGAGTTGGTAGACCATTGAATTAAGTTGACGATTCGGAAAAGTTTTGCAGGACCGATTCACGAACCTTCTTGTGGGCTCCATGACCGGATGATACTTGTTCTCATTTGAGGAGTCCCTCTCTAATTGCTTCCGCACGGTTGCCCGTATTGGTGGCTCGATGATGTTCGTTTCACAACAGATTTGATGGAAACGGCTCATCGCCATGCGTCAGCCACAACCAGTTTCTTCGCGATTTTGGCAAGATTCTTGAGGAACGTTATCTTCCGTGTGCAGGCGGAACTACTGCCTCCTGTTACCAAGGCTTTGACACATTGTACCACTGTGCGGATTAAGTTCTTGCACATTTTTGGAGGGCTACAATTCTCGCGTATTTGAACTTTGTTATGGTGCTAAGTGGTAGTGACAGAACGATGGGTCTATAAATGGGCAACGGTTGAAACCGACAGATGAAATGAAATGAGTAGAAAATAGAAGATTTAGACTGTAGGAAATCATGAAGCTTGCCGATACTTGAGCAAATTCACAGCGCGCGGGCAGTATCCAGACTTTTGGCCCACCCTGTAGATATGAAGATGTGGCCCTCACTGTACATAGAATGAAACATCATAAGTCGTGAGTTCGTAACGCAGTCGCAATAAGGCCATCAAATTGTTCCATTGAATTCGAATTGAATGTTCTCATGAAAATCTATATTCGAGATTTCATAAACGTTTCGGAGCAGGGGAAGAAACTAGAATTTGAGAAAATGCGGAAAAGCCTGAAAAAGTCCAGTCGTCAATAGGTGAACAAAATGTGATAGATGATTGGTGCGGACTACATTTTTGTGTTACATCCTTTCTATGCGAATACTTCACATTCAACCTAACCCTCCCCCCCCCCTCACTCCCCAGCCGAATTTGGTCCTTGATACTTGGAACAAGATAGCATACCAACTGTGCGGTGTGCAGCAATCTGCCCGGCACAGTGCAGCAACCTATGCATAAGGTGCTCCGTGCAGCTGACAATCTATCATTCTTCGTAACCACCATCCATAAGGAAACAGTTAAGGACTCCGAGCAAAATAGCGAATTAGTATGAAGAACAATTAGTGCGACGGACATGGGGACAAATCGAGTGTCACTGTGAGAGTAAGTTCACTTGTGGAAAGGCAAAACATTGAACAATTTCGAAAGCTGAAGCAACTAGAGCATCATTGCAGAACCAATAGGGATGTAATGAGCAAAAGACTCTGAAGTCCTGCTTCATTACGACCACACTGTTTTGAGATCGTTAAAATAATTGGATGCCGCAACTGCTTGACTATTCATCGAAGTGGCGATCGGCTTATTTCGTCTCATGAATTGCTGAAATTTCTGGCTCCGAATAATCAAGGCCAGTACGAAGAATAATCGTTCATATGCACCCAACTGAAAATGCGAACAAATGTGTTTTAAGAAACATAATAGTGAAAGGGAACTAATCATACCAGATCATAGGCATGACTTAGGTGAGTTGTGTCGTATCCAATAGGAATATCGGTGAAGTATATTGAATACGCCATTAACATTATATGTATAACCTATAATGAAAATCATGTACTGTTCCGAATAGAATCAGAAAGATGAAGTCATTTCGTTTTCCTATTCTTATTTGAATCCTCCCCGCTTATGGCCGAGGCGCGCTGTAGGCGCGCGCACAGCGCAGTGGCAAACAGCTCGTTCTCTTTTGCAGAGGCTCGATAAATTGACGCAGATTTTGGCTTGCCCTATGAAAATGATAGGGATATTCAGTATGACAGATCTGAGCCACCATTTTTGGTTGGGCGAGGATTGAGACAGGTATCGATGTAGGGATACTCATCTCAGATCTTGACGAGCCCTTGAATCTTTGGCAGGAGTAATCATATCAGTTAGTAGCTGGAACTAGAGGGTGACCAAAGATTACCCGTGCCCTTACCTCAGATGGAATAAAATTCTGTACAAGGACTCAGTTCTGGGGAACACACTTCAGATATTAGACTTACAGAGGCCATTCGGTTGCTGTGTTTCAAAGGCAGCACTCACGGAAATTCTCACTTCTAAAATGAGTCGCTTACCATGTAGCGGGCTTCTGGACAATAGCAACAGTAAATTGAACACCGTGAATGGACGCTTACCTGCGAAGATACTGCCGTGAACACATCTGCGGTTATGGACATTAAGGTTTCGTCGCGACAGCTAACGGCGTTGACAGGGTGTGCGCATGCGGTTCAGCGGAGGCTCGTCTATGGAATTCGTACCATTTGCAGGGTTTCGTGGCGGGACCCATCGCGGAACACCCGTCCGCGCTGTGGACACACATAAAATACCGCCATTATTCTCTTTGTTTTTCGCGTGTTTCATGCTACTTCATCGTTGTCAATGAGTTCATCGTCCCTAAAAACCCCGATATACCGTGAAATCTTCCACTCAAGCATTTCCGTGAGTGCTGCCTTTAATTTCCGCTGTGCCAGCTCGCTAGAGTAAGGACTTCCTAACATAATTTTGCCAGAACTTTTCATCAAGCATTGAGAATTGCGCTAATCTAGATCGTATTCAAATAGATCGGAACGTGTTAGCTTGGCTCTTGTTGCACTGGAGGTGCTCAGCTGACGCCAAAAATCACTCAGAAGAATCTGTTGCGATGGAGCAGTAGCACAAAATAGAATGTTAGCTTTGTCTACGAGAATCGCGCAATGGGGTAGTGTAGTTCCCTGTATCCTCACTGATAACGATTACGCCAACCAATTCATCCATCTTCTTAACGATTAATGCATGGTAGCGCAGAGCAGCTGAACCGAGAATCGCAGGAACAAATTTCCTACTCCAACTTGAAACCTCTGAGTACATGTGCCGCTTAAACTAGTCAAGAATGCAATTTTTCAAGTTTTCCTTGTAATTTTTCTACTTGTACATGAACTCGCTACTTTTTACTTTACCGGGAACAGTCTAGTAGTGCGTGCGTCAGAAACTACTACATGACAAAGATACTTCATTGCCCGAACATTGACACTTCTTCCCGGCAACAATGGCTATAGCCTTAAGCTTGACGCAGGGTTCCTCCTTTGCTTACGTAACGCTTCTCACCTCCGACAAAACATTGTTTACCGCCACTGGTATGAGATACTTGCTCGCTCGGATATTTTCATCCAATTGATATCGATCAGTGAGTGACATCATCAAATCATGCCGTCCCTTATATACAGCTTTGTTGTACATCACAATCGCAATTAATGCCTGGAAAGTGATAAATCTCAATAGAAACAGACATATTTCAGTAAATGTCATTGGAAAATAGCGAACAGCGAAATAGCTCAGGTTCAATAAGCGTACCAATTCCGCCCACAGGCCCTGAGAAGCTCAGAAGACGCTATCAGCTACCATTTCAAGCATCTACACACAGAACATGAGTGAATGAGTGGATAAGCTATTGGACTATAAACTTGAGGCCTAAGTTTGATCATGTCGGTCTTTACTTTGCTGTGGTACTAAACTTATTGGGATATGAAAAAAAAATCACTAGCATTGCAGGGAAAAGATTGCAAGAAATAGAGCTCAAGCCGATATGTTCTCAATTCTATTCCTTCGTTGTTTCCCTCTAGAACACGAGAACCGATAGTTAACCGAACAGCGTAGTCGGCAAGATCCAAAGGCATTAGCCTCTTCAGATCATAATAATGTAGTACTGGTCGAAATTAGTGAAGAAAAATTTAACATATGAGGGCACCAATTGGAATTAGCGCCCAATCAGCTAATAGTTGCTATTTTGCGCGCTCCAAAGAAGATTTTGGGGATCAATGTTAGTGTCGTTCTCCCACATGACTAGATGTTCTCGTTTCGCCGTGTCGATCTCGATCCGTCCGGTCAGGCCTGTGTGAGCACGTCCGCCACCGCTGGCCACGTCACAGTCGGATAACGCTCAGTCAGTCAGTCAGTCTGTCAGTCACTCAGTCAGTCTTCGCTCCTGTAGTCACTACGCTTGGTCGACACCTCGATGATACCTTATATCCGATAGCCACTGGATCGCCGGTCCCGAAAGCCGCTGATACGACTTTCACGCTGTGATGACGATCACGCTGGAACCTAAGCGAGGTAACCGCGGATGCCACCGGAGTGTCTCGCATTATCGGGTCCGCCCGCATGCGACGAGCACCGTGGCGTTCGTGGGTCGTTCTGCTGGCCGACCCCGAGGTATGTATGTTATGGCCGACCCCGAGGTATGTATGTGTATTTATGTTCCTCGTTGCAGCGTTGAATCGCGATACTTGTTCAATTTTCCTGTCATATTGTCGAGGTGAAAGGTGGCCAAAGAATGGCAGAATCGTAGTACGGTAACTCAAGTGCCTGTTAGGCACAGCCGGGCATTGGGGTCCGCTGAACCACCGTTGCACATCTCACTCCAACCACGACCCCAATGCTCGACAGTTAGCATGAAATTCGTAAAACTTACTGCCTACTGATCTTGCTGATCCAGGTATGTATTACCTGTTATTACTCTTGATGGAAAAGTTCTAACTGATGTTCTTATTGCAAAATTGTTCCCACAATTGATTGGATCACGAATGGATTGAGATCTAAGAGGCGAAAATTTCCGTGGGTGCTGCCTTTAAGTAGGAATAGACGGCGTTGAAATTCATGGCTCAACTACTATATTTAGGGTTACAACTTTCCTTTCAACAGCTATACATTGTTTGGATTACTGGTCACGAAGAAGTTCAATTTTCACAAAAAATTGATACCTAGTAATTTCAGGTTAACATTCAGGTTAGAAGTGAGTGTGGTCGGCTAAAAAGTCGTTTGTCACGGGTCAACTGACAAGTCAGAACGTTTACGACTTGTTAAGTTATCGACTTTTGTCAGGTGCGCTCCATCTCCCTCCCCACTACAATTTAGCCGAATTTGGTGGACTATGAAGGGCAGAACCAGGTTTATTAGCGTGGGAGATTGCTGATTTAGCATAGGCATATTGACACTTGCACACTGAACGCTGTTGCGATGTAAAAAGGTTTTCGGTTGGGACCATGTCTGAACTACGACATAGCTGATTAAAAATCTCTCAGAGAAATATATATCCCCCAGGAAGATTTCGTTACCATTTTAATGTGCGAACCGATGAAGATGACGTGATTTTAACTTAGCACTCCGGACCTGCTGTGGAGAACTACCAGTAGTATGCGCAAACACTTCAAACTTTTTTTTTGAGATTGGGCGTGTTGTGTTTGTTACTCAGGATGTTCCATTCTTGCACATTCGTGCACAACTGATCACACACACGAACTAGAATTTAAGACCACATCTGCAGACATATGAAGCATAATTGTTGATGAAATCATAAATAAATGAACCAATGAAAATGAAATTTGTTTATCATAGTAGATCCCTAAAGTAGTGGTGGTGGCAGGATTGAACTGAGTGGACTAAATTTTTATCTAGAGGCATGAAGAAAGCGAAATTGGGGTAGTAAACGACTGCAAGGCTATTAAAATTCATAAGTAGACACATTCCAACTTACCAACAGGCTGACGGCAACGGTGGCGATTTCAATACCCAAGAAAAACATATCGAAGCCCTCTACTGAAACAATGGTAACATTGCGCTCGTTAGAATAAATGGCACATCTAGTAAGCACTATTCTGATATCTCACGTTTATTTTGACTTGAAAGAAAACCAATTAGAAAGAAAAAAATCACTATGAGCCAAAATCATAAATTGAGAAGCATATCGCCTAGTGTGGCAGAATTTGAAATACTTTCACAGTGTTCTCGAATTACTGTGGGCGAGGACACGTTGGATCCACAATAGATGGTCAGGTGAGGCAGCTACATACACGAGCCTATACATTAGGGAAGGACAGACACCCCAATATTTATATGTTATGTACAAGGTGTGTGAAAAGTAGTATTGACCGCCTTTGTGACTTACAAATTATGTAGAAAATCGGGATTAGATGGAAGACGAGGTGCAACCGTTCTGTTGCCAAGGATTCCGAAAACAATATAAAACTAAGACACACGTGTGTTCAATCCGTTTTATCCCTATTTTCACCAGTCATCACAAGACGAGAGAATGCATCAGAACCGCGATGCAAGTAGTCATCTTTGACTTGATTCACCCTGTCTTTTCTCTTGCGAACACAGCAAAAGTATTTTGCGGCACACCCTCAATCTAAAATGATTCCAAAATCCTTCTAAGAAGATGTAACAAACTCACTTAGTTGTAACCAAACAATGCAAGCGGAAGTGCTTGATAATGTTGCCTGAAACATTCCAATGAGATCAGCCGCCTGGCAGACATGACATGAACAAAAGCTTACCCACCACCAGACCATAAAGCGCTATTGGTACTGTGTAGCCCACACACTTCAGCTCATATGTACTGGTGAAAACGGTAGCAATTGCCCTCTCCACAACAACAAACATGAAACCAAATAAGAAGAGATAGGTCCCAATCAATTGTAGAAAGTGTAGATCTTTCTAAACTAGCGAGTCTTCCCAAGATCTCGATATCGTATTGAGCTTTGAACAAACCACTAAAGGCGTGTCCGACTGCGCAATGCAACAAATACGTGCTGAGATGAGAATGAGACGGTGGATAGCTCTGATGAGGTTGCCGAATGCAGTAAGAAAAAGCATTGCTCTGTAAATATTGGTTTAGTTATCAAAAGCTTGGGCAATTTGGAACTGGAGCACTATCCCTGCAAGACAAAACTCAGTCACATTATTCTTCAGAGCACCATCTATGATTCGCAGTCCAGATCATCTACCCAAGCACGACGAGATTCCCCGGAATGATGACACATTTGGCCAATCACCGCCCTATTTTTCCAAGAGCGTTGCCTGACCGACAGTGTCGGACGCAGGAGCCAGGATGAGGTGTGGGAAAAAATTGGCAACTCCGCCACCTCGGGGAGCCGGAAAGAATAATGAAAATACTAGAAAAATACGGACCTTAATATCAAATAATAGGCAGTAAGTATTCAAAAAAAATGAATTAAGAAAACAAATTTTCTATTTGTTTTATGGACTAAATTTCAAAATTCGGCAACCCATTCTCGGAGGGCGGTGAACGTTCCCCTCTGCGTCCGCAACTGCTGAGCCAATAACATCAGTTGTGTCAAAGCAGTTTGAGTAATCAAACAGATATGTAATCGTTGCGAGACCGATCTGTGATGGATCTGACATAGCCAGCAATAAATTCTCATTTGCCTGCGGTGGAAAGTCAGGTCTGGTGCAACTCTTGCTCTATGCTCACACATCCCTGTGATGCTCGCGTTCAGCAGATCCTTGTCGTGGTCCCGCAGTAGCATCGTTTCCCGTGAATATGCAGACGTCACACAGTGGATCACATGCTGATGGTGGATATGCGGTTTGGCATCATCGTTGCTTCATTCTGTATCATTCTTTTGAGTTGCTTCACTCTCTCGTTTTTTTTTTCTCTGCAAGGTGACTTTGGGCGAGATGTGATAGACAGGACGGATGAGGATATTCTGAAGACTGACCACTTCAGGCATAATCTTAGCCAAAATTTCGGAATTTGTTCCTTTCCAGAAATGGAAGGAAAGTGAGTTTAATGCTGACAATGCAGACATCGGTTCATTGCACCGTGTACTTTTGTCATAACAAAGTATTAGGTTGACGCAAAAGAAATGGCGCTTTTTCGTGTTGACGTTATTTTCTTTCGCAACTTCAAGGAACAATCACTTCGGTAAACCATAAAAGTCCCGTGATTAGCAGGGACCATTGCTTATCGTATGAGCAGGTCCCTGATGCAGTACCCCTATATCCCGTGAAACTGTGAAACCAAGAACAACAAGAACCTCGTTTTCATATAGTCATTTAAGCAAATTCTTGACCAAAATTAGAGGTGCAGGAAACGGGCTTTTATGCTTTATTGAGTTTTTGTACTCATAGAATAAAAGAGCTTTCTTTGCTCTATGAGCCCTTTCCATATCTCGATGTAATGCTTTGTCTAGACGAAATTATATAATCTCGAAAAAAATGGCGCCATTTCTTTTGCATCAACCTAATAGATTTCGTGATGATTGCATAAAAGTCACTAACCTAGGGGCATTGCTGATTTTGGGAAAATCATCAAAACTAGGTCTCTTGCTGAGTCTCCACTTTCTCGTAGCTTCTTAACAGACGATTGGATTCGTAGAACTATTTATTTCGATACTATACCTCAGCTTAAATGATATGCAATGCTGTGTGGTCAAGAAGCGCCTAGAGGTCATTATTCTTAGTCCAAAGATGGAATCTGAATACCTCGTTTCCGTTTCCTGCTTTTCCTTTCCCCATATGTTTTCGAAGAACTATAGTTCTTTGATATGTGGTACGCTATTCAAAAAGATAAACTTCTGTCTTTATAATCCTGTGTTCTTTCTCTAAAATTGTATTTGCACGGAGCTAAGCAAAAATTGGCCTCTGAAATTGCTGTTCTATTGTGAGCATGCATGCTGTTCTATTGTGAGTATGCAACGATACGTCTGAGGTGAAGTGGCATGTGGGGGGACTAGCTCGGCACGTCTTGTTTAGAAAGGAGTACGTGAGGGGTCAAACGCAGAATGGGGAGTATACTCCGTTCGTGCTGGACGTGAACCTCTCAAGTGCCCAAAAATGCTTAACTTGTCATGCACAATATATTGGTGAGAGCGGTCCACCGCTACATATTCGCGTGAATAAACTTCTGGCTAGTAGAATGCAGGAAAGTTAAATAACACTGTTGAGGCAACATTTGAAAAGAGACCGTGGTAGTTCTCAAAATGAAGTGCACTATCCTAGCCTTTCAAGCGCAAGCATCACCTAAAAAGATCCAGGAAGCATTCTGAATCCGTGAGCAGAACCGCAGAATAGAGCAGCAAAGCATCCCCAGCAAGAACGAGCATTTCAGTCCCATTGAACCGTTCAAGCGCATGGTGGATAGTTACTTAAATTGATGATACGTGATCCCTTCTTATTTCCGAACTACCTCGTTTTATTGTGTTCATTTCTTATTCAGTTTATTGTTGGAATCAGCCAGTTTCTTGCAAGGTTTTATTTGTCACTATTGTAACAAGCTTTCGTACTGTTTTTTTACACGAGCTCGCTTGTGTAATAAATTATTACTATTATTATCATCATTGTTATTATTATTTGGCGATTGCCACTGATCTCGCTCCTTTTCTATCATTATGCGAGCTACAAGATCACAAACATTGCTAATGTTCAACGGTAATGTCAGTAGAGGTGAGTTTTCCTTGTCTGCGCGCTAGTAGCGGTCTGTTCTCATAAATGCAGCGGGAGGCTTCCCCTGCTAAAGTTGTTTAAGACGTGGCTAATATCATTTTCAACCCCTCTGATGTGTACGGATACATGCATTTTTATAACTCGTTTTGGTTGAGATCATAGACTCGGAATTACTGGGACGCGCAAAAACCTTAATCGTTTCGCCGCCTTGTTTAAATCCGAATTTATACCTCTCTTTCCAAAACAAAATCAGCCTTCTCCAAGCCACTGCCGTCAAAAAAGAGCATCTAACCCATTTATTATGCTACTTCAATTCGCCCACTAATACAAAGAAAAGGCTGTTCAGGTGTTTTAATGCTGTCTGACTAATCTAGAATTTACCAAAGAAAAGAAGTCGACGATGCTGCATGACACCTTTTTTTTATTGCCGCAGTGAAATAAGTAGGCTCAACACTTTTCAAGTACCGTTGAAAATATTGTGAAAACCTGGTTCTCTTAAAGGAATTCGCTTCCAAATTCCAGCAGGAAAGAATGAAGAAGAAAAAGCTTTGGATTTCATTGTCTGAAAGCTCATTCGTCTTTCGTATAGTTTCCATAGAGAAGAGAAGTGCGCGCGCTCCCTGACGCTGAGAAAGACGATATTTTCTGCAACGTCCCTCTCTTCGGCCACTTGTTATTCGAAGAACTCCAAGATTTCTATGCACCAAAGTCCGAATATTTGACGGGAGAATGTCTTCATAATCCTTTGCAAAAATTTTACTCTGCGATACAGTTTCCCGTGCATACGTAAAAACGAACCCAACCAAATCCGTCCCTCCCTCCGCACTCTCAAGTGTCTTCTGAGGTCCCGGATTCATGTTTGTGTCAGCATGTACAGGTACTATGAGAAAGGATCGATTGTCATTACAATTCTAAGAAAATCCAAAAACAAAGGTAAAATCATACCTGAAATTCACGTGTAGATTTTTCTGGGAAAAACATATATAAAAAAGCACATTAACGGCCAATACGTATGCAAAGTTCATTATGCTTTCAAGCGAGAACAAGGCGTAATTCCATCCATCCAAGGCTGCCGTGTTGGACCACACATTGAAAGAAGAGCTATTCACAGCTTGTTTTGCCATGATAGTGAGCTGTTGATGCTAAAGTACTTTTTGAATAATCTACAATTTACAGCAACAAACGAAATATGGACTCTATAACAAAGACAAATAAATTCGAGTTTTACGTGGAAGCTTCGATGAAAAAATTACGCAGAAGCACAAACTAGGGAATTCCTGAAGAATGGTATAAGCAGAGAGTAAAGATTGTAAGGATAATGGGGAATCCCCTGAACCATCGTTTTTATAGCTTCTTTCGTAAACGCAAGAAGGCGAAATTAGAAATTAGAAAAAAATTCTCTAGTATTCAAAACGTCCCAAAATAATGTGTTCATTGCTTGAACGTTAATAATTCTAGACAAATAAAGGCAGGCAAGAACTTCTTTAGGGTCATACAGAACTAGTCCTGAAATGTTGTTTGCACTATTCAACTGATTGAGATCTTTGCCTTTGGCATTGTTTCGCACTAACTATTTTGACCTTTGACGCGTCCGCTCATAGGCATTCTTCTGGTTTTTGCGCAAAACAAAAGCTTCAAATCTACAGGATGAAGGTTCAGAAATAGACACTCAAGGCCCTGAGAAGCGCGAATGTGACTATGGGATATTCATGGAAACGCCGTTCTTGAAACAAGATGAAACGTCTGTTGGGAGATGTATTGGCAGATGAAGTGTGGAATACTCATCAGGCCTCTTGATTTATCACCAATAGATATTTATTTATGTGCAAATCTGAAGAACTTGGTCGAAGCACTAAAATTACAGAAACATGATAAAATTAGAGATCTGATCGTGACTGTGATTGGTTTCACTTGCGTAAAAATCATAGATGATGATTGTCGATCTATGGCTTTGAAGACGATGAGTTGTTGCCAAAGACGAACATTTAAACACCAGGTTAAATGACGTTGAAAAGACCGGTTTTGCTGTTATTTCTGTTGGAGTTATCAAAGTTCAAACAGTGCAAACATAATTTTTAGAAACTCAAGAAACTGTTTTATGTATTAGGTTGTAGGGAAAGTTCTTGCGGTTTTTGGAACAGTATATTTTCTTGACTTTTCAAAAACAGGAAAGCACATTAAGAAATGCATAAATCACCATCACATACTGCCACTCCTCGCCCATTTTTGGAAAGCCTTTCGATGCCCTCGGCTTAGAACTGTACTGGCATTGAGTCGGAAAAGTTGCCCAACCAGCGATCCAAGTCATCTTCATTATCGAACGCTCTACCTTGTATGGCATTAG
Source organism: Ancylostoma duodenale (assembly GCA_000816745.1). NCBI lineage: Eukaryota > Metazoa > Nematoda > Chromadorea > Rhabditida > Ancylostomatidae > Ancylostoma > Ancylostoma duodenale. The sequence goes on from KN726511.1 coordinate 38,113, forward strand.
AGGGGGACAGGAAAATGTGGTTATCTTTTGAGGTAAGGTATGGGCTGTACGTTGGGTAAGTCAGGACTTTCCAACCAAAGCCGGGTAGCTTCTAGCGAGTCACAACTTCAATATGTGGACGAGCACCGTCGTGTAGAAATCGGATCTTGCCGTGATTCGGACTCTTCTCTGCGATTTTTCTGACCAATCTATCCGGCTGCTGATAGCACAGGTCTAGCGTGAGGGCAGGATCGCATTGCAGTAGCGCTTAGTGGACGATGCCTTTGCTGTCACGCCAGGCAATGACCACAACCTTTAGACGGTGATCACCCGTGTTCAGCAGCGACTCAGGCTGCTCATCCTTGTCAACTCAGTGTCGATGGTGCTTGGTGTTGACGTACAGACACCACTTCTCATCTCCTGTGAAGATGGACTTTAGCCGGTTTTTAATGCTCCTGTAAGAGGGCAATTCAGTAGCCACCTGTGCACACCCCTGGAGACCGCACTCGGTCAAATCATGATCACTCACTGTGATAATTTTTTAACCTCGCCCAACTGACGCAGGTGGTCGCGATAGTGGAAAAAGGAGCACCCAAGACTTGTGCCGTTTCACGCGTAGTTTGACGTGGATCTGAATCTGCCAGCTGCCACAGTTGATTATTGTCGACTACGGATGCGCATCCCAACCACGTGAAACATTGGGGTTTAATAGGCCAATACAAGGGCGCCTGAACCAATCTTGTGCAGTGCATTCGGTCAATTTACCCTTCGCAAATACAGCATTATTACGGCGACTGGATACGGCTGCTGATTCCCCAGATTTGAAGTCGTTTAGTGAAAGGTGGCAAAAATACTGCGTGGAAAGCTCCATATTTCTGGACGGGAGTGAGCAGGAGTTTGCAGTTGATGACAATAATAAACTTGCGCATACCTGACCTCCTTATATATGTAAAAGACAGATTGCTTCAAAGCAGCGTGGGGTTATAAAAAGCACACTTTTGAAAACCGCACGAACTTTCCCTACAACCTAGTATTAATCTCCACTTCCGTCTCCACATAAATAGTATTGGGTGTCATAATATATCTGTGTGTTTTTTTTTCATTTTCATTTTTCCTCTTGTAGTATATCCTTTTAGTCTTTCCGTTTTGATCATGTTGTTTCCTACCATTACAAAGATCTTTCCAACATTAATGTGAAAAGTCCATAAACACGGAGGTAGCTAAAGGCAGCACCCACTCAAATATTGACCTGAGATTTTATTTGAATAACGGTGTAATCTACGTAGACAAACGTTTGCGGAGGCACTCGATATACATATAGGTTAGAGCTTCATCCTATCAAAAGAATTCAGGACTAATCTACCACAATGTGACAAAGTGCGGCACCCAGTGCTATTGCGCTACAAACACAGTACCAACAATGCATACATAATATCAGTTGAAATATGACCATAGCTAAACCAATTCACAAAAAAAAACAGACAAAATCTATACTTGAGGACGATAATTCACAGAGAATGAACAGTAAATGTTTACCAACCTTCTTATGCACAGAGCGAGTGACCCCCAGGCGAACACTTCAAGAAAACTTCAAAGGAGGTAGTAGTACAGTCCTAGATATGAGAAACGAACCGGACCGTTCACTACATTATGCAGCCTTTGCAAGAGTACAAAGTCGCGTTCTACTACAAATATGCGATGGTAAATGAACTAATTGCAAGCTTTAGCTATGAAATTTTGTTGCCATAGAGTGGCAAATATTGATATTTGCACTGCTCATGAATGCTTTGCAATAACAAGACTATACACTGCGTTTCATAACTATACGACCACCCCATATTTTTGCAGTACTGAAAGATGCAGTCAAGAGAGACTTTTTCTGTTTCATCCATCAGATTCAGAGCTAAGAGTAACCCCTGGACACCTATTTTCATTGCGCTAGTTTTTCTCCTAACTTTTAGTTTCGAATTTATCAGTTTCCTCATCGTTTCATAACTATACGACCACTCGCAAACAATTCAATTTTCTAACACTCTAGCAAGGAAATAACACAGCAACTACGACAAATTTACTAGCTAATCGGCCCTCGCTGCTTAGAAGCCATTTCAGAGAGGCGATTCAGCAAACTGTTCACCAGATTCTTCAGGAAATCGCTCTCTACATCTTCTTAGGCATCGATGATTGCTGTTTTCAGCTCATCAATCGTCTGAAATTGACTATGATTGCAGTAAACTCTTCGTGCTGGGATCCCCGACAAATTCTCCATTGAATTCAGGCCAGCTCTGCATGTGGACCAATCCATGACGTTCGCTCTGTTCTCTAGAAGCCAGCTTTTGGTTGCCTGGTTGGCATGCACTTCGGCGTTAACCTAGGGTAAGGTATACTTCTGTCGACGATATCGCTCAAGAATGGCAGCAAATGTCTATGTAGAGTGTCCTGGTACTACATCGAGTCCATGGGACCCGAAACGACGGCTATCTCTTGTTTGTTTCTGGCAGAAAAGTCACTCCAATACATGAATAATCCACCTCCAAAGTTGCGGTTGACTGGTGGTGGTGGAGTTCTTTAGCAAACCGTTCCAGTAGCTTCTCATGTCGTCAGGTCCATCTGAATTGAACTTCTGCTTATCTGTGGAGATGATCTGAAGGCATTTCTCAAAGCCTCATTCGTACTACTCAGACTTAGAAAATTATCACTGGTTTGCTCCAATCTGTCATCATGTTCAGTCGAGCGAATTCTTGCTGAGTCGACTTTTAAAGAAAAATCAGACATGGAGGGTTCTTCGTAATCTCTTCTACAACATTTCCGTTGCAGTGTAGCGCTCTCCACACTGTGCTGTTCAAGACAGGGAGTTTCAGTTCTACTCGGATCTAGTTGAACGACAAGCAACTGTTGGACACTTGCCTGCAGATCTTCCTCTCGCCATGAGCTGTGGGAAGTTTCGCCTTCTGGTAACCTTCTTCTTGTTGTGTCCATCGGAATTTTGGAAATAAGTGGGAACGAGGCAGTGAGTAAGACCAGTCTTCATCTCGATGGCTCAACCACTAAGTCCTGCGTCGTTTAGAGGCCGGACTGAGCTCCCTGTTCTGTGCTTAGGGAAGTACCGCGAGGGATACCAAGAAAAATGTGAAACACAATATTTGCCATCTTTGCAAACCCAAGCTGGGTCGACAAACTTCCATCAATTTTAATTATTCGTTGGTGGACGTATAGATATGAAACGTGGGAAAAACGGTAACGCCGCATTTTCAAACTCAGGAGATAAGTGCGGTGTGGAAATTTGTGCACCACTGTTATTTTGTCCACTGAATCTACTGCCAACCATAGAAAAATTCCAAGGTTGCTGCATCACGCACAGCTGCAAAAAATAAGGTGGTCGTGTAGTTATGAAACGCAGTGTATTTGTAGTGATTTAATAAATACGCGCAGGTTCATAACGATTAACATTGAATCAATAGAAATGAAGAATGGATGAGACATCTATCGAAAAATTGATGAGATTGAAATCAGATGGTTTGCTTTTCCAGTAGGCTAGAACGATTGAAAAGAAATTCAACTTAAGGAATAGAATTAGTGCGTATTAAAGAGGAACACCACAATACTCAACGGGAACAATTCGTTGAGTTATTAAAACATTGAGGAGAAATGAAATAAATGTCCATCCAAGCAAAAGATTGTGTTTTTTTTTCCACGACGAAAAAAGTTCATTAGCACCTTTCCCTTCACCTGACCCTTAGCTTTAATCTACAGAGAAAAAACACCCTCTTTGAAGGAAGCACTCATGCAAGTTCTCATGCATGAGGTTTTGACGGATTTCCGGTTTCCAAGAACCTCGAACTGATATTCAGTGGCGGATTGGCACTAAACACAAGAAATCCACAAAATCGGGCTGCTCTTTTCCGGGCATTTGATTTTCTCCCGTTGACATTCGTAGTTCTCGCCGAAGGGTAGTCACACGCTTCTGCAAGTGACCGGCCCTTTGTTACCTGGCGCGTTCGTCGCTGAGCGAGAACGCGCAAGAAAGCCGAGTTCATGATTGAGAGCATCTCATATGTAGAAGATATCACATAAGAAATAACCGCATTTCATTTGTTTTTCTAGCTTCATGATACACATTTCTCGAAATGTTATTCGTAAACCGACACCACTATGGTCAATTTTGACGACCTGAGGATTGTTCGAAAGCATCGAGGCGCTCCACCGGAACATCATTTAGCTCAGGTACACTGTTCAAGATAACCATTCAGCAAAGATGGCAGGACTGCATGGTCTAGTTCAATCATATCTCGTGATTTCACCGAGGAGCAGAATTCAAAGGCGAAGTATAGAATGATTATTGCGCTTCCAACGACCCACCTCACCCCACGCAGAGCACCAAAAGTTTTTTATCCTCGATCGAACACCGAAAGAAAACCTCGTTGATCTATGTCTCATTTCACATCCCCATGTTTTAATCAATTCGATATCTTTAAAGAAAATGTGGCAGTTATCTATATCTCGTACAAGACAAAAAAAATTGAGAAAAGCAAAGGACATATCAGCAAAGCTTGTCAAGTGGGTGGAAGATATCGAACATGAGAAAAAAAACAGCAAGAACACATGCTCACATCATATCAAGTTCTTCGAAAAAGGTAATGAGTCGAGAAGAGTGGGAGAACAGAAATTGAAACCATAGATGTAATGGCAGAAAGCTTACATGTGTTACAATAATTGCAAACTCAAAGACTTTTAACGATCGACTTAGAACTCAACCTTGTTTTTTTGATTGACATTCTGCGGTGGAGGTCTTTGATGTGCACAGCATGAAAAGTAGTTTTCTTCGATTGCAAACTACTCGTATGTGGCGAGTGAAGATAACAACAGGGATTAGGTCCAGAATTAGCCCACCTAGATGTCTTCTACAAATCTGTTTGGTCTGCTATTCATACCGGCTCAGGACAAATAAAAATGTGTCAATTAATTTTAGTTTCCACCCAGGACAAAAATATCCACTTCAATAAGAAGACTAGTGTCATCGTTCGGAATCATTACCATGCTATATGTAAAGTGTAGAATTGGGAATGCCAGTGGTACGCATCTGATACTTATAGGGAGCTGGATGTCCACAAGCTATGTATTCTGTTGAAACGCTCCAGAATAATACGTTGATCAGAAGACAACCCCCTACATCTTGTATTTAATTAAATCACTGCTCCAAGCACAAGACTGAAGACGCCAATTTTCTTTATTTCTGTAAAGCTTCTGACAAACTTGGTCACGTTAAACTGAAAATCTCTTTATTTTAGCTACAATGGAACCCTTATTGCCGGAACGACGCTGTAGCGAAATAATTGTTCCTTGTACTTTTCATCAAATTCCGAGAAGTACGCTGCTATAATACAGACATCTTTTTACAGCTACAAAAACATATTTTTTAGAGTCCTGTTGCAAAGAAAAAGAACACGTCCAGC
>KN726512.1:3916-25806 GCA_000816745.1 Ancylostoma duodenale
AGGTGCGATCTGTTGAACACCACAATTCCTGATTTAGTTCTAACATGTTCCGATTATTCCCTCCGAAATTCGTGAGGGTTGAAATCTTAGAGAAAACACTCATCCCTCCCATTAACCTTCGAAGATTTCTGTCTAATTTATCAACCTCCTACTTACTCTTCCTTCCAATTCGTTGATTTTCCTCTACTCAAGCCGACTAATGCATCGCCTAAAGTTATCAGCACAGTGTAATTTTAGGCAACATCACCAATTATGGCAAAGATGGGCAACGATAGCATAGCTAAGATTCTGTACAAGACACATGCAATGTGTTCTATTTGAAGACAATGTGATAATCAGCAAATTGGACACACAGGGTGAAAAGGTATCTGCAGTTTCTCATTTCTACATATAAGAGAACTCCGTGTTTTTGTTTTTATAGTAACTGTCCGACGTATTGAACCCATACACAGGTACGATTTCATACTCTTCACTTCCGTGTTGGTGTAGTAGTGGTGCTAGACATAAAATGAGATAGGGTTGGACAACAACCGCACCTACAATCTTTGCTATACAGTTCTAGCCAAAAAGAACGTTCTGAAAATTTCTTCCTAACTTCTTCCTTGGTGAAGTTTGGAATTTTTAGTTTTGGTAAATAATTCAGCTACTCACTGCTAATGCGTGGAGCTGCTAATATCCTCTGTGCTTGCAATTTTTTAGAAGACGTTTTTCACTCAAAACGATGAAAATGCTTGTTTTCGCACTACGCACATCAACTACTGTGCAAATTCCATTGATGAAATTTTTGCTAAAATCGAGTTTTGCCCAACAAAAGGATTTATATTCAACTGAATTTTACTGAGTTTGAACGGAATCCTGGCATCTCCGAAGTTCAATTGGCATCACCTTGAAATTAACCTATTTCGGCAGTTTTATCCATTCTGTATCGCACCTACGGCCGTATTTCGAGCTGGCTCGTTCTGCATGATGCTTCACCATTTTTCTTCTGGGGGCGGCGGGAGAAAGAAAGATAAGGAAAGTCATCCGTGCCTTTTTTGAACAGACATGGCTGCTAGAATATCTGCGTAGACGCTGACCTCCAAAGCTTTCCGAATGCGATAAATTAAAGATGACTCAAAGTGAACAGCAACAGTCACTTGCAAGAGGCTGTGAGTCTAGGAGCATTATTCTCAATATTTGGCCTTTCGCACAGGAAAAAAGAGCCCGTCCACCGGGTGACGGATGCTGGGTAATCTTCGTGGACCATTAGCGGTACCAGTTTACCAGCTGGCTGATGGAGACACTTGTGACATAAATATGGAAGGTTCATTACGCAAAAAAGTAAAAGCTAGGACGTCACTCGGAAGTGGCCTGCAGGAAGCCCACCCTCCTCGTGTGTTTAAAGGGTTAGGGCTAGCGAGAGACGCACCACTCCAGCTAAGGACGTTAGTTCGGGTCCGATCGTCGAACTCTGACCGGTAAGACACGAGAGACTTCATGAAGCTGTGAAGAATTCATGCTCTATCCCTGCAGGAAACAAGATGGACAGGCTGCAATGAGAAAGAAATTGGAGACGGCATCAAACTATTCTACCACGGACTTGAAACGAAGAACAACGGGTTGGCGGTAGCAGTGGCCGCACCATTAAAAGACCATATCTCGTTCGTTACTCGCGTGAGCGACAAGATCATTTCTGTTCGGATCACTACCGAGGAGGGCTGGAAGGTTGTCCTTTGTCTTTGTGTGAGGGAAGAAATAGTCATTCTACGCAGTTAACAATATTTAGTCATGTAAGACGAAATTACTGTAGCATTACAATAGACGAAATTACTGCAGTGCTGTGAAAAAGTCGCTGATGGTTGCTCGAAAAAGATGGGCGAATAGACACTGACTCCTGATGAAAAAGGAGAAAACCTACAAATCTTTGCAATGCAATGGTGTAAATAAATGAATAAGTCGATGCAGCAACCACTATGCGTAACAGATTCTTGCTCGATTCCTACATGCGAAAACATCTGTGCTTGAATAACAGCTCAAAAGGTTACTATCAAAGATAATGGCGGAATTTGTACGAGTTGTTCAAAATGAAACGTATAATATACTTATTCGTACTTATTTCTTCAAGATGATAGAGCGTTCAGGAGAACCCGTTCAGAAGAAAATCGCGGAGACTGCGCCAAAACCGAATGGAAGAGAAATTTGATGGTTTCATTGTTCAAAGATTATCCACTCTTCTCCCTTTCCTTCATAACATTGAAGTGAATATTCACTAGAATTCAGGTAAAGCCTGTGTATCTGTATGCATGTCTTTCCGACTGAGCGGTACAACATGTTGACTTGAAAGCAGTAGCACGGAATTAGACCATCTCATAGAATTGGGGCTACAGGGTGACCCAAACGTTTTTGGCCGGCGTTCAAGTGCTGCGAAAACTCTAAATGAGAAGCAATGATTGTCAAGCTGCTGTTTCTTATTGGTGCAGCAGAGGCGAAAATGTTCCAAAGTGGAATTGCTTCTGGACATTTGCGTGTGCTCCAAAGTTTCTCCCTAGATGCCGTTCAAATGACGTCCGCAGGGAGGCATTCGTGCCATGGACACAGCAGGCCATTATCTTCCAGAAACATCTGACTGCATGGTCAATAGGATTAAATGTAGCTTGTGAGAGGGCTGAAGAGGAAGTGGGTATGCTGAGCAACCACCCAACTTTGGAGCCAGCTCCGAGGTACCAAACTAATATCCTTCCTGGGCGGGGATTCATGAAACGATAACCAAGCAAACCACGGATGGCTAGCTTGATTGGTTGTCGTGTTGACTACATAGAGCTAAGAGACGCAGACGGCAAAAGTTGGTTTGCTAGCCTGGGTTTGCTTGGTTATCGTTTCATGAATCCCAGCCCTGGTAGAACATTCAACGCCCCGATCTTGAGTATTTTCAGGAACGTTGTTAGCACCTAATCTCCTAAAGTCATCATGACATGAGTCCACGCTCGGAACTTCACTCCTATTCGATAAGCGATTCTAGACGAGCGAGAATGCCGTTCTGTTGAGGTCACTTTTCTTTTTACCATAATCTGACTGCCATAGTGGGCACCCTCAGCAGTTTCATGCGATTGTTTCCTGATGTCATAGAGACATTTATACTGTAATTGGTTTTCTTTCAGCACATCTTCTCAAAGAAAACTTCAGAAAACTTTTGTGAGATATGATGATGACGTGCGAATGTCCATGGGCAACTCCGCTAGGAGATATTTCCGGCTCTGTTATACCAACAAGGAAAAGACCTTGGAGATCGAATCAGCTTTTTTCTGGAGGCACTCTTAATAAATCATCCTCCTAGTTTGGTCACGATCGCTCCCTATATAATCTTTTTTTTTCGTTGCATTTGAACAGCGGCTAAAGACTTTTGGGTCACCCTGTAATATCAAGGAATCTGTTCTCTGTTGTGCCACTAAAAGGCAACATTGATCAAAACATAATAAGTTCATTCTAGAATAAAACAACAAGTCCTAACCAAACAAAATATCGGGCCGATTAACCAGTAACAGCCTATTTGGAGGATTGTGGACGAGTTTGCATAAAAAAGAGCAAAACTACTATAACATCACTGCAGTTCCTCGTTTTTGTCTGATGCTATGTAGGAGTAGGAGGTTTCCTATGAAATACATGGTAAGAATGATGCACGGTTTCTCGCTATGGGCGTGGTTCGTAAAGGATATTTGCCTTCTTCACATTTCTGAGACTATTTCATGTACTCTGCATGGCACAGGTGACTTCGTTTCTTCTATCGCCTAGTCGCTGTACGAGTTTGAAAACGTGGTGCTATTTGTATTCTTAAGTCGTTATAAATTCAAGTGGTATACATACTTATTTGTAAATAATCATTCGTATGACGTTGTTGTGCTCAACATCTCCCCACAAATTTTTTTCTATCTTATAAGTCTTTCTAGTACGAGTTGTATAAAAAAACTTGTCCTATCACGCGTTATGATCTACAGTACAGAATGACCAACGATTATCGGCGCACTTCAAACTCACCTGGGTAATTAAACCCCAATAGACAAAGAGGCAGAGTAGGCACAAAAAGTACGTAAATCAGACAGCAAGTGGTAACTCATGAGTACATCAGCACAAACATAATATATTAGGAAAGACAGAGAAGCAAAAGCACAATCTATTCCTCGATGGAGACTGCAGGACGAATGCGTAGCAGGGTGTTTATGGTGAGATTATAATGAGTAACATACCTTAAATTTCGTAAATGGTCAGTAGAAGCTCAGAAAAAATGCAAGCCTGACGCACACTGCAGGATTTGATCCTGCGAACATGTTCAACAACGAGCGAGAGACTTACCTTTACGCCTCAGCCATTTGATCTTTTTGAGTGCTTGTGCATTCGTGCAGACTATCATAGGCTCTTCCCATAAACGGGTGCCAACTCCTTATAGAGACAAGACTTTTGAAGGATGAAACCAGATTTGGAGCGTCACGAGCTACACAAGACAGTTTACAGCAAGTCACAATTCCATTGTATCCATACTATTCCCCTCTCGCTTCTCGTAGGATTCTGATGATGTACAAGATGCGGTACAACAGATGCGCATATGCTTCTGTACCATCGCCACAGCTTTGTCAGCTTAACGGTGGTTTGCTTGTGTCAACAGTTTAGAAGAGTGGAAAACTAGAGCCAGTCAAGTGGGAAAGAGCGTTTGCACCATCAAGTTGAAAATTGAACATTTTTTGAGCAAGAAGTGGGCTAATACCGGGAAGGAGTCGTGGTGAAATAGAGCAAGATTTGGCCCGTACAATGAATGACAGGTGGATTTCCATCTCTTCTCCTCGGGCGTAAGAAGCGTGATTTTGTGAAAAATGACCAAAAAATGACATTTTCGATGGTCTACTCGGGGGAAATTCGTTAATCAAGCCACTGCACCTTCTCGTATTGCCTGGTATCCCTTAATATCATTGGGTTATGAAGGCCAAACCTTGATGCTTACGCAGGCCTAGCTTGACTACAACGCGCTTCCGCTCCAGCTTCAAGGTCATCGTTATCCGGGTTCATCATAACGATCATTTTGCAGCTTCATCTCACCTGAGCGGAACTTCGTCATGAATCTCAGCCTCAGAGCCATTTGAACACTGTTGATATATTATACCATGTCATCACGCCAGTCGTGATGACCGCGGCAATCGTGGCCCCGCCCACCCCGGCTGTAAGTACGGGCGGGGTCACCGAGTGCTCATACTGGTTCTTAGAGCACGCAAAGTGCAGCGGGAAACGGACCATTTGGGCGGTAGCAATTAGGGCGGGGTCAAAGGCTGGCTGAAAGGGCGCCGCGATTGGTCGACTGTTTCCAGCCGTATGCTGCGGAGCGGCTGCTGCGTTGCGGTTGTCGCGGCAAGGCGCGGAGACGGCGCGAAGGCCTGTACGAGTTATACGTCACTCGTTCAGATGATGCGCTACCAGCAAGTACCTGCTGCCAGGCCGTCATGTTACTTGAAAGCGAACGTGGCCAACCCTGCCATGGATCGGAAAAGTTAGCTCGCGCAAAACGTTTCCAGACTACATGGACGTTGGAATTTCGCACCTTGAGGCTACTAGATGTGCCAAACACGAATCAGGCCTCAGCACAGGTCTCCCCTTGGGCAAGCTGGGCTTCGTAAAAGGGCCGAATAGCAAAGGGGGCTTCGTACTGGGGTCCGGGGCTGGGCCCCGAAGAAAAAATTGTGGTTTTTTACTACTAAGGAGGGCAACACGTTCATCAGGCGAGATAGGGGTATTAAACAAGTGAAGTGACCTCATCATCGAGGGTGGAGAGGCTGCCCTTGCTTTGAACGGTACAATAGGGCGACTGATGCCGAAAAATGGCTTGCAAGGAGGCTGCTCTCTTTTTGAGCAGCCAGGCGACTGTCCGGTCCAAGTATTCCGACTGGAGCACATTTTCCACTTACACCGTAGGATTTAAGGGCAATCCTGCGCAGTCTAAACGCAACCAAATGACATGATATCTTCAATCACAAAAGAACTAAGGGAGCACTGCAGCTGTTTGAACGGACGACCAAAACTTATGTACCGCTCGAAAGATATACGCGAAAAACCCTTTTCCGGAAATTTCGGTGAGCTGCTGCGAAGTCCAGGCTTTGAGGTTGGCCTTCAACATTGCAGTATGGAGAGATCTAACGGGGCACTTCAACTGTATGCTCAGTATTGCCAGAACCGATGTACGGTGCAAAGAATATATGCGAGGGAGACCTCAGCTCGTCCCCCAGGTCGCCCAGGGCGACCTAAGTCAATTACTGAGCATACACTTTTTTATTTTACATAATTTTTGGGCTTTTGCAGCATACACTTTTTCTTCAAGGTCCACTTCATCGTTCAAGCACCTGATGGATTCGGTCCATCGAGTATGGAATTAATAGGGGTTCTCGGAGTGTTGCTAACTAGAGGTAATTTGGCGTGCAGAATACATAAGGAGCATAGACTTTTTTGGTTCACATAATTTTTGGGCTTTCGCAGTATACACCTGTAGTACCCCTTTAGTTCTTTTGTCACTGAAGATTTCAATTCATTCCATTGCGTTTGCACTGCGCAGGAATCCTTAAAATACTACGGAGTCCAAGCCCGTAGATTATATGCTCCAATCGAGCGACGCCGCGGACTGGTTTTAACGCGTTTTCCCTTGTAATGAGAATCACCTGTTTATCCTAACACGTCCCAGTGACCGTTCCATTTCCATCGAACACCGTTTAAGGGTAATTTGCACCAGCTGCGTGCGTCAGACGCACGCATCAACTTGCGAAGGATTGTCCATGAGGACCGGTCAACGCGGCATGTACATCCTCAATGAAAATAATGTACGGCCGCCTCAAGTTCGTAAATGCGTGCCCCTGAGCAGCGTCAGCGATGCGATTGGCCCCATCCTTCATCATGCAGACGCATGCGGGTCAAACGCACGCATCCAGTATGAATTGCCCTTTGATCTGCTCAACTTCCTCGTCCATTCTTTTTCGAATTTAAGGGTTTTTTCTTCGAATCTATGCCTTTTTTAAATCTATTTCTTGCTTCAGAATGTTGTGCCTTTACGTTCCTAAGATTATAGATTATGAGTTTTAACTATGATCTTGTGCCCCACCACGAGCTGTTCCCCTGAACTCCTATTTTTAGAGTGGGTTAAAGTTTTCCTTCACTTTGTATATTCAAAGGAAGCTTCGTAAAATTTTGGTTTTTCAGAGGGGGCTTCGTTTTGATTTTGGCCCGGGGAAGACCTCGTGCCGGGGCCTGACACGAATTTCACATCCATTTTTGCACTAAGACGCCATATTGCACAGCTGAAGTAGGTATATTGCAGTTAAAAATGAGTTATTCCTTAGATGATAATGGCTTTTATTTCTTACTAGCGCCCCTACGGGTCGCCAAAAGTAGAGTGGGGCAGCACTTGAGGTATGTGAAAATACTTTGCTTCCACAAAATCCTTACGAGATTAAAAAAGAAACGAAAATAGTAATTAATTGAGCATGGAAACGGAATCCTCCTTATGAGTTGCGTGTGTTCTACCAGTCTGGCCCTGTGGCCGACTCCGGACTTCTTGTTCTCGCGGTGCTAGCTTTTCTTGAGGATTCGTCCTCCAACATCAACATTGAAGCTAGTGTCCGTCCAAAAGGTCACGCAGCCAGTGCAGCGGTTACTGATCTCGTCTAAATGAAGCTGAACCACCACTCATCTCTATTCTTAGTGCAGGGCCTCAAAACCCTGTTGTTGTCATCCGGCTGTTCATTCTGTAGACAATCTTGAAAGGGTTTCTAACCCGCCGTCTTCACGCCATATATAGAATTTCAGAGATACCTAGCCCCTTTATCCTTGAGTAATCTTGCCTAGTAAAAGACCTTGAACGACCAGCAGCAATTTTCTTGTGATGTCCAAGGGAACATCGCTAGTATTTGTTCGCTGTTAGACAATCCATCCACGAGCTCCGATCGCACTATAAAAAGAAGTGAATCATGTGTTTACAATTTTTGTGTTCAAAAAAGTCCACAAATGGGAAGTAAACTCTTCGTTTATTCGAATGATATCGATGTTTTTGAGCGGATCAGCACGGTACAATCAACATAAACATAAAATTATCTCACTATACACATCAAACGTCATCAGCGCGTCAAGGAATTTTCCAGAGCAGTGCACAAAACTCGAGAAATGCCTGAACAGTCAAACAGAACATAGGAAACATGCAGTTTCTCAGCGAGGCAACCACACCCGTAATTGCGATTAGATCATGGTAGTGAAGAGGAGGAGGACGACGGTGGCCGCGACCGCCGCGGACCAGAATATCCGGAGCGGCGACGGAGGCGCCGAGTTGCAGAGGTTCGTGTGACATCCGCAGATCGCCAGCCGCGACGGCTCGAGCTCTTGTCTCAGCGCCGTCGGCATGAAGAGCTGACGTGCTGTAGTATCTGAAAGTAAATTCTCATGAACTAGAGATAAATTAGTTCTTTTTTTTCTCGGAGGAATTTTTCTGTGACCTGTACCCGCAAGTATGAACGTTCCTGGAAAGGTTTCGAACTTCTTGCCAACCTAGAATGGACGAGTTTCTCTACCAAAATGTGGCATATCTTACTATCTTTACCACCTCCTGTCATCGCTGACAGAGACAAGTCGCTCTTGCATAGTATACCCATTTTCACCTTGTAAACTCATCTGCTTAGGAAGGGAAGCAATAACCTCCTGCGGTACATTCATGACTAACGACCTTTAACTGGAGCCCCATCTATATTCAGGACATTAACCCCGAGGTCCCTCTCGCAAACCCATGAAAAGCAAACACCCCTTGCTCTCGGGTACTCCACTATAGTCAAAATACGCAACATTCACGTCATCTTGTCAACCACAATGAACACAGTTGAAACTTGTCTTCTGCACGTTCAACCTTTTTTAAATTTTTTTCTGGTACGACGGTGAGGCTCAGAAGGAGGTGAAACAGCTAATGTGACCTCGATATTTTCCCATTCTTTTCTACATTTTTAATTTGAATAATTATTTATTTACTGTACCAACGGTGCCATTCGATACCATTCACGAAGCCTAGGAACCGTGTTTTGCATCGGTATACATACATCGGTTCAGCACGGATTTGTAGAGCCAAGGATTTTACATGAATTTGACCACTGCTGGTGTAGAACTATTGATTATAAAGAACCGAGTTTTGCATGAACACGCAAGCCTTAATCCTGATAGTTGCATTTTTCAATCTCATACAAAACACGGTTCCTAGGTTTCCTGAATTGGCGCAAATACTTTGTGAGCTAATCTCTCACAGTTAGATCTTAAGGAATACAGTAAGGAATCCTGGAATAGTCAGAGATTGAAGGTTACATTGAATTTAGTCAATGTCACTGAGTTTTGTCAAACTTGTAAACGTTCAAAACAAATCTTTGAGTTGGTAGCGGGCTTCTTAGCTTCGAACAGACATGGGGAACACGTACGTATGTATGAGCACTGAGTAGGTACAAATTTTAAATTCATGCTTAGTATCCAAGTTTTTATTCGTCGATGAATTTTTGCTGCGTGTACGAACCTTGTACGAGAACTAAGCATGAGAGTAGGTTTTCTTTTGCAGTACGCATGAATCCAAGAACGCAAGTTTGAAATATGCTAATCTAGACTGCTCAATCTACCACTATTTTTACCCTTGACTTTTTTGTAATGAGGCATTTTTTTGTAACATTCACAGTTTATTTTTTTACCAATTCATAAGGGAGCACAGCCAACCAACGAAATTTTACCGTGTCCGCCCAACGATCGACTCTGGACCCTAATCAACTCGTAGTGTACTTGCTAAGTTCTAACCAACCGACCGATAACTCAATCTGAGCCAGCAGGCTAACAAACCAACACGCATAGTCGTCCTTCAGAAGACCATAGATTGATATGATGACCAAAGTGATGGAAAAAATCTACTTTGAGGAAATAACGTTTCAGTTGAGTTGCGTTAGCAAAACGGATTACCATTCTGTGAAAAAAGATGGTATAGATTTTCTCAGATGAACATTTTAGCGGATAAAGGAACAGAGGTTTTTTGTGACAATTATTCAGTTTTCGAGGAGGCGAAATGAATAGTGGATAACTTAGTATAAAGTGTCTTTTTGTTCACTACATAAAGCTTGAAATATAAAATGGCTTGAAATACACACATATATTTGAAATAATCAAATTATTCCAAGGTGGTTTCACCACAGATTGACTTCCACAGAATTCCACTGCGAAATTGCAGAATCTTTCCTTATTTTCCAATTAGCAGCATCAGTAACACCCACATGCAAGTTCTAGAGGAATGGTCGTCAAATTCGGTGTACTGTACCAATTGTACAAAGCTTTTTTCATTCGACGCCTTGGAAAAACTGCTGGAAGACGGCCTCATTGCTTTGAAGAGATCATGGCACTGTTCCATACCCATGACCCCCAATTTTCCCGGAAATTCTTCCTCCGGAACTCTTCATATCAGGTTGTATTGAGGTGCTGAACGCGAGAATTGTTTCAATTTCTTTGTATCGTAGCCACATACAACATTTTTGTAAGGTTACGGTAGATATATTTACGGTGATGTGGCAGTTCACAGAATCCTACTAAATTTTGCACAGAGCTGAGAATCTCCAGTAGATGTATTAACTCAAATAATTTCCGGATTGCGAAGATTACCCCTTTCATTTTTCCCATTCTTCCTTAAAATTCTTGGGTGCTTACTATTTACCAAGCTAGGGTAATACGTAGTAGCACCAACAACTCATCCAAAGCCAACTTTCCCATGTCAACTCGCCCAAGTGTGATTTTCAGGTTTTTTTTTCAATTTTTTCTTCAATTTTCATAACTGCAAAAGCACGCTGTGCTGCTGTTACTCACCGAGGCAACCTGGATGTTCTCCGAGTGCTCGTACTAGACTATGGTTGTATCCGTGAATGTCTGACAGGCAACCTCGAACGTAGCCATGCCTCCGCCGTCCTGGAAAAAGTAGTTATTTAAGTCAGTAAATGGGGAGTTAAGTAATTTTACAATTTAATATACTCAGTAGAGGTGGAATCTCAAGCAGTGGCAATTTTAAATTCCATCTAAACCCATTTTCTCATCTGGAACCGCACAGGCTTTCCATTTTACCATTATCATTAGGCTTTTTTACCGTTACCATCACATTTTACCGTTGCTACCTCTGCTTATGCAGGTCCAGAGGAATTTGCTATCACGCCATCCTCAACAGTCGTAAAACGTTGTACATAGCTAGCTTTACTCACGTATTTGGGTCCATAAAGCTAACCCAGTGTTATGCATAACACCTTTTAAATCCGGAAATATGCGAGTTATCTCTGTGAAAGCTATGTGTAAGACAGATTTATATAGACAAGCGCTCAAAAACAAGACTTTTCAGTGAAACACACTAAGATGAGAGAAATAATATGACAAATCTAAGGAAAGTCCATTTTCCAGTACACACGTTTCCAACGATTTTCGCAGATTTCAGTGAAGAAATTACTTCCTAATGGCATGCAAACCAATCGAACTGCGACCATCGCATTTTTTCCGAACAATCGCTTGTTCTTGTTTTAGTCCAAATGCTGAAAGTCGAGTTAATTATTCATACAATACCTTTAAGTGCGTGGAATAAATGAATAAACATGAATGTATCCAAAATAAGAGGAATACCGCCTAGGATATCTACCATTACACCCGGATTCACCTCTTGTCGAAGCTTCAAGGGAAATTATTCCTTCACTTAATCATCCATCACGTTTTACGTGATGATTTTTTAGCTCAGAAGTGTACACATTATGTTTGAGAACGTGTCAAAAAATTCCTCCAACTCACCATTCCAATTTTAAATTATTGCTGTTTTTAATCAAAAATGCAATTTTCAACTGTTCAACAAAGGTGGAATTGATTATTCTAGCAAGTGGAGAAGAGATGAAAACAATAAAAAAAGTAATTTTCCAGAAATCTGCTTCTGTTACGGCTATTTTGTTTTTGTCGGTAGATCTGAAAGCGAGTCAGGATTTCCATCTAGGAGGTTCTAGAGGAATCGTCCCACCAGAAGTATACTGCAGGCTCAGCTCAGAGTTCTTCTGCTGTTGCACTTTCCAAGTGAGTGCCTCACTTTCTCAGTGACTAACCACATAGCTAATTGCTAGACGAAAGTGACAAGTACGCGAGTTAGCATGTGTTGCGATACTACTTTTTTTTATTAGTTTAAAAATACGGAAAAAAATAGCACGTTGATTGCATCGCAAAGGGGGAGAAATGTCTCTATGGCTGGACTTCGACTTGTCCAGTGAAGCCAAATTTGGTCTGCGTAATTCGCTCAGCCAAAAAAAAACTTATAAAAACTGACTCGGACTATTTACCAGAGTAAAGTCATCTAACGCAACTCAACTTTGGGCAGACCCTTAAAGTGTCCTGTTAGCTAGGAATAAAGCTCGTTCAAAATCTCGTGACAGAATGAACCTCAAAAGCGGAATATGGTCACGACGGAAAAGTAGAACTCAACCCGCGGAGCGAACATGATTCCACAAATGATGGGAAAGATAAGAAATCGCTGTATGCCGCTAGCGATGAGTCATTTTTCAAAAAGACTCCAATTTTTCCCAAATCTCAATGAGAATTTCTATATTGTCTTCAAATCGAACATATTTTCTTCTGCCAAAAATGTCCAATTTCATACCTATGAATGTGCCTATAAGTGCAGCAATCACCTCCCCAGAAGGAGAGAAGCATGAGCCTTCTCGTCGTTAAGGCCTAGAGTGCAAAGAAAATGCATGGATCACTACATCAACACATTGTACTTGCGCAGAGAGCAAAGGATAAGTCTAAAAAAGGGTAATGCTCGAATGGCGTCTCATCTCTTGAAAAATCTCTTGATTCTGAAGACCCGAAGAAAAATTGGGCTTGAGTTCAAATTTCTTAAAATGGACCGTCACAAAAGCATATTCTGTGGCATTTTTCGAAAGGAAACCGATTCTTTGTTAGTTTGAACATAAACACAACTTTTATTCGGATAGCAGCTCAAAAGCTTCTGGTTGGTCGTTTCAAAATTTAGTTTAGTCTCAAAGATTTTGACAGTTTCAATAGATTTTGGAACAGTGTTCAGGAATGGTATTGTATTGCCACTGTATTCTCTGCATTTTCGATCGCTGACCATAACTCCAAACGTATAAAGAGACGCCGCTACCGCGACTAATTCCCTTAAAGACCCATCCGTCGTAGCAATTAACCTCAATGGGCTAAATATCGTGGTCTCGGTGAACTCTCATTAGCTCGGGGGTATTAAGCGGCACTAATCTCTGCTGAAATGGCACACTCGCTTCCTGGAGAATCCAAGGAAAATCGGCGAATTTTCTGCTACTGCTGAATACCTAACATGCTCAGGACGGCAATTAAATGGCGTAGGAGTAACTGGCCATTAATGCGCTAAAGTCAAAAGAACGGTTGTCCTATCTTCGCATTCTAGGCCAGGTAGAATCAGCAACTTAATAGAGAATTTCCTGGAACTTTAACTACTTAATAGAAAATTTCCTGAGACTTTCTTGGATGGTATGATTGTTTGAATCTCTGAGAAATTTCTCATTTTGAGAAGGATCTGAACAACAAAAGAATTTGTCTATTGGGGACCGATGTATGGTCCGTTTCACCAGAGAAGATAGTAGGAGAGATGCCAGAGAAAAAGGAGCGCGAGAAAGTGGGTGGTACTCGAGGAAGGAGGAGGTTAAGCAAATTATGGGCACAAATATTCAACTATCGTCGCTTCTGAAGCTGACTGTACATACAGGGTCAAGCATGGAGACCGTAGGAATTCAAGCTCCATAGGAACCCCTCCCACATTCACGTACCAAGTACTACCCCGCCATACGACACTCCTATCCTACCCCCTTCCATTCAACCCCCTCCTCTTTGGATGGAAGTTCATACCATCTTGTGGACCCCCTCCTACGCTCCATCCTCCTCCCGCCCTCAGCCAGCGCCCTCCCTGGTACTCTATCGTCTTATGCTTTACCCTGTGAACATATTTGCTGCAGCACTCCCTAAAAATTTTCCCACCAATCAAAAAGGCCATATTTCTTTGTTTAGAGCCACGCCGGAACCCTGATGCATCACTGAGACTACCCACGGTAAGCTGCTAACATATCTGTATCTGGATATCAACATGTTTACCCATATATGAGGTATTCATTTAGGTATTCTAGGTAGGTATTCTTTTCTAAGGATTTCCAGAGTATTTTTTAGCTTATTTGGGATCGGGCACATCGTGAGCGCATGATAAACGTGACCACACAGTTTGCTCAAACGTAACGTCATCGTTACCCACCTGCCACCGACGGGTAATCGTACCCGCAAGTATGAGATCATATATCAGATCATGCATCCGGGTACATAACTATTAAGTGAACTGTAAATGCATCCCCAGCCCATTCGCTTGTGAAGGCTACAAAGTTTTTTGAGAAGCTCCAGCACAATTTGTAGATGCATGCAATCCGAAACGAATGCAAAGCGATTTCGACAATTCATAGCTAAGCAGTTCCGAGAAGCACTTCGCGCTGAAAATAGTGCAATCACGTATGTTACGCTTCGGTGGTTTCATCGAAAACAATAGGCTTCAAAACGACGAGAAATTGCTACACTAAGTGCACCCTTTTTCAGCTGTTTTTTGCAATCCCTAAGGTGGATTTTTCAGAAGTGGAATAGTTGCCAAACGTGGAGCATTGCAATGAATGCCTCCCATTTTTCTTTCAACACGAAAGACAAAGCAAAGCAGAAAAAAACGGTCAGGACAACTGATACAAGTTTGGATAACTGACAAGCGCATTTTAGATTCGGCATAAATGAGCAACAAGAAATGGTAGAGGACATTAAGGGGAGAAATATTTTTGCGAGATGTCGGGAAATTCAGCTAGAACTACTTGATAAAAACGTGAGAAGACTGAAATTCAGTAAAGTAACAGTTAAGTAGCATTGGTTCTCAATATTTAATGGTGGACATCAAAACACACATTATTTTTATCTTTTCTTGACCTCAATTTATTTAAAAGGACAACGAGTGGGAGAACCGCAGCAGGCTATAAGGATTTTCCCGCAAAACACCAAGGAAGCTGACGTTCACGGAAAAAAAACTGCTTCGTTTTTAATGTGGAAATTTCTGTGAAATGTCTGAAAATTCAGTCCCAAGGAGACGTCGATCATTTCCTGTGCACCCGCATATTTCATAGCAAAATGGACCAGGAAATTGCCACCCAACCCCATCAGCATCATTCTCCCGTAAGCTGCGATATATCAGCCCCCGCACCTCTCCAGCAAATTCCTCGGATTCTCCCTGGGGCGCCGCGCATCAGAGCCTTTCGTTTTTTATGGCGGCTCCAGCAGAACACATTGAAATAAATCTTCGCCTGCCCGAGCCAATAATCACAACCGACAGAGGGCAGCAGCGCCCCCGCCTCGACAGGATTCCTTGAGACCTTCAAGGAATGAAAGGTGACTGGTGGATAGGGATAAGAATGTTATGTAAATTATTGTGGGAGACCAAAAACACAGGATCTGTTGCTTCTATGCTTGCTAAAAAAAAGCATCAAAATCTGGTATTGGAACTGAAACAAGAATGAAAAATTCACTGCAAACCACTACACACGCCTTGCAAAACTCCTAAAAAATCAGACCTGATATATTTCCAATATAAAGGTTCTCATACCCTATGCGCTCGTGCATGTGTCAGACACGCGACTGCCTGATGCAGAATTCGCCTGGACGCACTCCTGACGCATCCCAGACGTAAAAGAAAAGCTCTCTGTATAGGTCTTTTTATACTAAACACGCGCGTCACAGTGGATGATCAAAAAATTGTTCAGAAACTATCTTGGTTCCTTTCTAGCAACAGGAATGTGACGTACGTGTTTAATATAAATAGACTTATATGGAGACATTTGAATGGTATGTAGGATGTTCTAAATGCCTCTGAACAGCGAACCAATGTCTGCTTGCTACTCGCGTGCGTGCGAGATCCGTACGTGTGACAAGACTATTGCTTGACCAATGTGGTCGATTTTTCACGACTATCGTATTGATATTAGACTATCGCAGTAACAGAACGAACATAAACGTTCCAGTATAAAGGACATTTCCTGGGTCTTCATTCAGGGTTAGAACAGTTTGAATGGAGAAAGATGCTCACCAAAGCAGTACTAGTACTAATAACTAAACCCTTAAGAATGGATCTGAGCATATGAAATATGCAAGCAAAATCTATTAGAAAAAATTTATCTCTATACATTTATTCATTCTCTGACCTTAAAGGCAGCACCCACGGAAATTTTCGCTTCTTAGATCTTGATCCAGTCGTGATCCAATCAATTGTAGGGTCAATTTTGCAATAGGAGTACCAGTTAGAACTTATCCCATGACGAGTAATAACAGGTAATACCTGGATCAGCAGGATCACTAGGCAGTAAGTTATACGAGTTCTCATGCTACAGCCACGCTCCACGGTCAATGCGGGAAATGACTCTTTCCCCCTATATACATCATGCTAATTTCGCGTAAAATTCATGCACCTTCGTTGGATTTTGACTCAGGTAACCACTGTTTTTCGTGAAACCATAACTATGTCATTTGATGCATTTTACAGCTTTAGAAATTCCTGAGAATGTTGAATATGAATTCCATGGAAATTTTTAGGAGTGCATTTGGAAGTTTTGTCCCATTACTCTATGAACTGTTCAATTTTTTTGGATTCAAATTAAATTCAGTAAAAGCAATGTATTAGCCCGAAGAAACCAGTTTTACTACGGACCGGAAGATTTCAAATATGCTTCCAAAAAGTTGTGCAACTGCACCAAATATTCTCCAAAAGTTCGCCATCTCCCCCAACTCACTCACCTCCTACTACATCGTTAATTCGCAGTGTAACACACATATCGGAGCAGTTCTTCACGAACAGGTAGCTTCGGTCGAGACTGCAAACAAACGAGATTTGTACGAGTTTCCCACAGCCGGGGTTTTTGACGAGCACACCGCGGCCCCGCCGACGCTCTCGCGCCCGCGGGCCCCAGGGGAGTGATCTGCGCAACAAACCATTAGCGAGAAATGCATTTTCTTCGTGCAATACTGAAATGTTCGCGCGGGCCTCGCGGCCGGCCGGCGAGGGCCGCCGGGCGACTCGTGTCGTCATTCAAATTGAGTGGAGAAGGGCAGTTTTTGCGGACAACTTGTCGCGTTCAAACGTCCGCACGCGGGCTTGGGTGATAAACGCCCGCGAGCCGAGAAAAGGAAACGAGGAACTCACTTGTTTCTATCACAGTGCGGGTCGAAAGACAGCGGTTTACGGTAGAGATGTGAGATATACGGGTAGTGATCCTCCAAATATGGACTCATACAGCTGTAGCATGGTAGTCGCAGAGCTGAAAGCAGAAAAAAGTATGAATCGAAACGGGATTCCCCCGGGAGTGCCTTCCCGGCGGCCATTAAACCGATTTTGACCTTAATTGGCAACTGCAAATGGGACAGCCGCCGAGGCGCCAAAATTAAACTTGCAATCATTGGCGAAACGGGACTTTATGGCCAATTAAGTGGCTGTTTTATTTTGCGAGCGATTCGGGCAGTACTAGTGCAATCTCCCGGGAAACTTTTAACTGGGTGAAAAAAAACTCCTACCCGCTAAGAAAACGCAGTATTTTAGTTAGTAGGACCCATAGATATTTTTTCAGGCTCGACACTTTCAAGGTTATTGCGTTAACGCCAACTTTAACATCTTTTCAGCCGTCTCATTAAGTTCATCCATTTATTTGCTTATTTGATTATTTACGTGTTTGGTTAATTATTTATTTGTCTGCACCGTACGAGCATGTCATACAAAATAGAAGGAGATTAAAAACTAGCATCTAATGCAGTGCATAAATGAGTTTTGAAACGAGTGTCAAAAATTAAAGCTTCCGCACAGAATTCACCTCAACCAAAAGCTTTAACCATATTTTCCGGAAGCTTCTGAAAATGGCTGATGTAGAAAAGGTAGGGCGGCTCTCCATTTCTCCGCCGAAGGATGGATCGGTAATGTTTTTAAACGCTCTGTGAAACAGATAAAAGTGGTAAATTCCCAATTCCTTGTTCGAATTAACACATTGCGGACAACTTGATGCACATGGTGCATCACGCCCTTTCGTGTGGCCACGTGGCGCACATGGTGTCTCACGCGAAATGTGCTCTTAATATCCATGGAACGTTCACCTGTGGTCAGATGAGGCAAATGGTGGATTACCAGAAAAATGCTCTCTGGCCAACCGCGCGCACCCAAAAGTGCAATGTGTTAAGCCTTCTTAAAAACTTATTTCCAAGAATCCGAACTCAAAACTATTTTTTCATACCTTTACTCTAGCAAAGGAATTTTTTACCAGGCCACGCCCCCTCCTTCACCCCCCCCCCCCCAACCTTCCCTAAAGAAAACTTGTACGACCCACCCCATAGGCGTCTGGATATTTTTGGGAATTGTGGACCTCTCCAATGCTTCTATGGATAAAGAATAGGTGGTAAACCAAGATGAAAATGTGTTGGTACCCAGACAAGCTTTCGGAGATTCTGCGGAGCTATCTCGGGACCTAACATCGGGTCGCCTGGGGAAATTCGTGTCACCTGTCTCCGTGAAAATTCCAGAAATTTGCCTGGGTAAATGCTAGTGCAGCTAAAAACACAAACTAGCCAAAATTCACCAAATACATCGAAGCTGAAACCTCACAATTTACTATTTTAAGGCGAACCTCCGCCAGTCACTGTACTATAACCCCTCTCTCGATGAATTCGCTTACAGCGTCACACACTACTCAGCTGAAGTTTTCAAAATCCATGGAACCTGTGTACGACGAGTCGTGTTCCCTTCGTAGTTCTCCACGTTATTCCGAACTACTCTCACCCCTCGAGTAGCCAGCTGAAGTGTCGACGAAAGGGGGCGTAAGAATGAAAGGCCGGGGGCCGGGCACGCGCAATTGCCATCAGGGCCGGTCAAAACAAGACGATTGCTATTCCCCTCTTGACACCTCGCACACACACAAGTTGAACTAGGCGGAGCACGGAGCAAAATAGCCAGCGCCGCGCCTCGCACCTTGGCACAATGGGGTTCTTTTGGACCCAAGTGGCTCGCATCTAGGCGAAAATAAGAGTACCCGCGGACCAACTCGGATCAGACCACCTTCGTGCTTATTCCTGGAAATCCATGGAGTCGTTATTTAATAAGAAGTGAGAGGACGATAGAATAGACGACTCCACTCACCCCCTACGCAATGCACTGCGTCCCTTAAAAGAAAAGAAGGAACTCTCCTTAGCCCACATAATCGCCGAACACTTGTTCTACCAGGGAAACGGCCACTTACTCGAATCCTTGGCGACACGTGCGCTATAAATTCCGTCCGACAAAGAGAAATTCCATCTACGGACCGCTACCGGGCAGTATATTCCCGAATGCGTACTATTACTTAAGATCCAGGTAGTTCACTGCGTTTAGTATAAACGCTCTCTTGAAAACCTAAGCCGTAATACATGGGGGGTCGGAGCGCTCGTAAAACCACGAGATCCTTCGAACACTTTGGTCCACGTTGAGTAAAATATTATCACGCAAAAAGTGCAGAGGTTATTAATGTTTTCCTAAACAAATTTTCGGGGAAACTAGAGGGTCACAAGGGTATCAAATTCATTGCAGCTGACTGCAATGAGCAAAAATAAGATAACGCGATTAAATATGATGTCATCTTACGCCTGGAAGACGAAAAACGTCTTCGAATTCTTTTTTTCTCGACCTTTCTCATGTTTACTTCAATTTCCGCTCAATAACCTCCTGATAAGACATTGAGCTTTAAACTTCAAAGCTCGTAACCATGCCTTGCCTTTTCCTTTCAAAATTTTCCCTTTCTACGAGAATTGAGTCCTGCTAAGATGAATTTTTCGGGCAGATTTCAATTTATGAGCAGAAGATTTCAAAAAAGATGTCAAGCAATACAATGAAAACAACCCCTTGATCATACCCAGCCGCAGCCTAGAACCGTACCGTATTCACTAATCAGGTGTCGCGAATTAACGTTACGTGATTAGTATTATATTTCAACAAAATATATCTACTGACATTCCCCTATTGTCTAATGGTAGATTACGTAAATTTACGGACAATGGAAAAACATTTTCATGTGGGATAGTGCAGCAAAGGTGAGATAACTGTCATGTTGCAGGATCGGCACTTTTGGTGGAAACCATGGGGGTAACGCCCACAACCGGGCTATGCCTCTAGATATAATGCGAATTCCAGACGAGCACCGCCACTTATTCGTAAGGTAAAATAATGAAATAGCATTATGAAAATAATTGTGAAGGAGGAATGAAAAATAGATAGAAAATAAAGATGGAATTGGCAAAAAAGCCGTACAAAAATTTGATGATTTTAATGAAGCTCAGGTGTGAAGACAGGAAGAATCTCTTTGGATTGCAAAATTCTATGCGAATTTCAGATGTCCACGTCTACCAAGTGACGAAATTTCTAAAGAAAGCGCCGAAGTAGAGGGTCAATGCGCACGCATCTTGTCAGCTGGATTGACAGCGCTGTTACCCATCGAAGACACGCTACTCGGCTAGTATCCTTGAATGCCTTCGTGAATTCCGAAGATTCTTCTCGGAACGAGTACTTAGGGGGAAAATGTCAGCATTCCAAGCGAACGCCCTAGGTTTTAAAGAAAAAAAAAGCTAGTTTGATGTTTCATTGATGTCACATATTGATGTTTCACCAGTAATCCAAAAAAGGTTTTTTCGCTAATTAGTGAAGAAAACTTCAAATCGGAAATAATCCCAGTTAGTGGAAGGCGCTTAACAAACACATGAGGGAAAGGTGGAAAAGAAACTGACTTGGAAATGCTGAAGTCCTAAGAAGCGCTAAGACCAAGATCAGGGAATATAATGTAATGTATGTACGTACGTGGTGGTTTTCACTACCTTTCTGGATGGATAGTTGAGGACCTATACGCAAGTGGTCTCATCATTCTGGTTGGTTAGCTACACCCTTACTCGAGGATCCACGTATGCATAGCGTTGACGGACAAAAAAAAACCAAAAAAATTATGAGTTCCATTTTGAGAATAAAAACCCATTGTTTTGAGTATTAGAATAGATTTTTCCATTTTCCCAAAAAAGTTCCTCCGTGGATCCGAAAAGTACTCTCAGCTCGAATATTCAGGAGTAGAGAATCGCAGTGTTTATGAAAATGAACCATACGAAGAGTGGTTATTTTTTTCTTGGAAGAGCAAACAATTCCCCAAGTTTCATTTCGTGGAAAAAAGTCCTTCATTTGCCAACTATTACATGTAGATTATTCCTTGGGATGAAGTAGAGGAGCACCTAGATACTTAGATGTTTTCCTAGCGAATTTTCTAATTTTGATCAGGAGAAAAATTGAAAGTTGTAGGTGAACCCTCCGGCTATTTGTGGATTTTTCCACATATACGATAGTACGAATCCGCCTAACTTCTTCCTGATGACCTCAACCGCCGATCCAGCAATCAGCGGGCGAAAAACAATTAGACGATCGTAAATTTGACCTTAGAGGCCGCTCCCCAGTGAGCTGCGGCGGCACGGCGCTTGGACAAATTACTTTACTTGCCAATTGCCCTATAAATAATCAAAGCGTCGCGATAGCCTAGAAGCTGAAGCGAACCTGACGTGAAATCGGAGACATTCGCCAGTAGATAGGAAAAAATCTGCAGTACATCGGCTGCCATTCAGCGGACACAGACGAACACCAATGGAGAGTTAGCTGGATGTGCCGCGCGTCTCAGGCTCGCAGCGGCTTGACTTTGCTCTCCGCACTCGCAACGCGGCGGTGGTGGATCGCCCAAGGCCGGCTGGGATTTGTGAGTGACAACTCTGGATGGCTA
>KN726513.1:0-23726 GCA_000816745.1 Ancylostoma duodenale
TTGTTGGGTACATTTTCCTTGTTCGTCTACAGCGCTGTGTGAGTACAGTAAAAAAAAAAAACTGGAACTGGAAATGATTATACACGTAGTAGACGGATTCATTCATGTGTTTTTGCGAAACTATGCTCTTCTTGCAGATCTCGATTCAATGGGTACCTCAAAATCCAGCTTCTGTTGGCTAAGGTTTTTCTTCAAGTATTCATGGAAGGTATGATGCGAATTACGAGGTGGGTATGGCGGGATTTCAAAGCGAAAGAACCAACGAATGAATTGAAACGGTTCGGAAACAAGCCAAGGCGACAAAGATTTCTTGCGCCGAATAACTTGTTCGATCCCGGAGCAATACATCAATCCCGACAGCCTCATAACTATCAATTACGGTAAGGCGCGGTCCAAAAAGCGCGACCCTGGATGCGGCGGCCAGCCTGCTTTCGCTCCACCAACTAGCACTCCCAGGAAAGTACAGCATCCTGGAGCACCCTCTGCCAGAACCATCCCTTCTTCTCCTTCGTCCCCGTCCGAAGCGTTCAAACGGGGATGTCTCCACTCTACGCCGCTGCCACTGCAAAGGTCGCTCGTCACTAGCCGGGTCCAGCTGAGATTCAATTCAGCCCCGGCTAATGAAACGACTTGAGTGAATAGGTTTAGGGACAAGGCTGCGCGTGCCTCCCCGGTAACGTCTTTTCGGCCGTTCGTTGGAATGTAATGGCGTAACCTTGCTATCTTGATACGGTCGGGTACCTGCCTACATCAGTGACACACATTCTCGAACAGATGATTAAACCGTCGAGCGCTCCGATTGCGGGGAAGCCGCGTTAGCCCGGTCCTCCTCTCCCGTACAGCAGCTGTGGATTCGTGGAACCTTTCGGGAAGAAAGCGGTGTTCACGATTATTTAGAGAAAAAATTATCCAAAAAATTGCATGTTCCACTATCTTAAGAAGCAAAGCGTTCACGGTTTTTATGGATAAATTCGCCCGTTACGGATTCAAGGGTAGTTTCCACAGTTTCTGTTAGGCATTTCGTCAAATTATTACCAAAAACGACGCATAGCACACAAGGTAATCGTGAATAAAAATCCGACTTCACTCCTCGATTGTTTTTAGAGTCGCTTGATGACAAGAATGGCTTGTAAAATTGTAGAGCTAAACTGGGAAGGAACGACAACATCGATCAATAAATAGATATCCGTGTCGATAATATCCGGTGAAGATTAACGTATACTTATAAATCATCCACCGGATTCGGAAGATGTCCGTCGTTCCAAACTCCTTACTTCGGCCTCGTTTAAAACTTCCTTGTAATCGTTTGAGTTTGGCGCCACGCACGTCGCCCAGATTTTGAAAGAGTGTCGTAAGGGTTGGTGCATTTTATACATGAATTTGTTCATCGGAAATCGACTCATTACGTACATTGCGCCCCGGACCACTATATTAGGCCGGCCCTCGTAAGGTTATGGTACCTTGCATCTCGGCTGAGTAAAGTACTGTGATTGATTCGCCTACACCACTTTACCTGGCCTACCTCAATTCCGTGATATTCTAAAGAAATTCGTGGACCCATCCACAGAATTCTGGTGAATACTCACGTTGTATGCAGACGCGTCCTGGCCTGGTGGAGTTCGGAGAGATGTCGGCGAATCCGAACGGGCAATGGCACGAGTATCCCACCGCCTCGTCACGACACATCGCACGAGGATCGCAGTCGTGCTGTTTCGTCTCGCACTCATTCACCACTGGAATTTGAACTAATGGAGTCTAGGTAATATTATAAATCCAGAACTGAATAACAGATCTTGCACCATATTTTATATTTTTACAGGGTGGCCGAAAATTACCCGTGCACTAAAATTTCAATGCTGCAACTAGGTTATCAAACACAGAGAGCTAAAATTTCTGTAAAATTTTGTTGATGACTAAAAATATCTTAAAAACTCATCAGACTTTAAAACAACCTTCATTGGCAGAAACGCTGGCTCTCAATGTCTTCGTAGGTTCTGCACATGATTCTCGCACGTACTCTTTACTGATTCTGTCCCGAGAAATTTTTTGGGGCTTCTTTCAGGGAATGCAAATTTTCATACTGATAGAGCAGGTTTTCCTCTTCAAAAGACTACAAAGATAAATCCGTTGGGTTCATGTTTGGGCAGGAAAAAGGCCATTTTTCATGCCTCACGAACTCAGGCAAACGCCCACTACTCCAATCTCTAACACTTTTTTGCCTCTTCTGCAGGAGCAGAGCCCTGTCGCAGGCCATGTCTTCTATTTTCAAAAAGAGCAAATCTCCACGATTCAGAAATGTCTTATAGAATTATCTCCTTGCACACGTAAACTCAAATTTTACTATTGGGTTCCACAAAAACTAAGGGACCCTTGCCACTGGACAATATCTCGCGCCAGGACGTCAAAGACAGGCGTTGACCTGTTATAGCAACAGTTCTGCCTTGAAGTAGGTCCAAGCAATAGCTTCAACAGATTTGGCCATAACCCTCTCACACTCGGCGTTTGCCATAGTGAAAAGTTTCTCGCCAGCAGCGACGACCGTGTGTTAACGAGAATGATAAAATCGCTTCAGCATCTGCCTGTACAAATTCTTCTTTTTCTTTCTCAAAGTATCCGGCAAGGTGTAGGTTTTTTTGAGAATGGTAAGGATAGATGTCCAGCTACTCCTGCACAATTTTTCTCATGAGTCTGCGAACGATGCTGACTTCTGTCGCCATTTTGCGCAAGGAACCTACGGATTTCTCTCTATCCTGCTTCGACCAACCTGCACTTCCTTGAGAATGGGCGCAGTAGTAGAAGGATATCTAATCTCTTTATCCACATTGTTTCCTAGCTTTTCAAAGCTTTTCGCTGTATCTTGAACAGTTATTTGGTGCGGGGATAAGGCTTTCACAATGCACCCCACAGACCTTCAGTCCCAATACAGATGAATATTGGCACTGCACATCACGTTGGAGGCAACCGTCACCAGATATTTATTGCATGGGAATCAAAGACAAGGAAGTAATAGGAAAATGAGAAAAGAAGGCGAAAAAATCCGAGAATTCCGCAGAAATGGGGGTGCACGGGTAATTTTCGGCCACCCTGTAGATATACGATTCTGCCCGGCAGTAGCTTTAGCTATAAGAAGGGCTTCTGATGCTTGGCTATTAATCAAATTTCTGTGAATTTGCCAGTAGCAGATCCATACTCCCAAGTCCAAATTAAGGTTTGACCCTTCGAATAGGAAGAACTAAGTATGTGCCTACAAAGAACAGCCTGCGTGAGACTCGAAGCTGTCCAGATCTTCCACCTATTGGACACTAGTTTCTCCGAAACAATAAGTTAGAAGATAAAAAACCAATACTTGTCAAAGCGAGCCATTCTTTTTCCAAAGTAGGAGTTTGACTTTCCCACTTTTGTTCCATTCACTTTCACAATGAAATAGGAAAAATCAGTAGTTAGGACCCACTCGCATGCACCAAAGGATTGAATCGATCAAAATTAAGAACACGTGATGTCAATGAAACGTGTGGATACGCAGACGATCAGAGTGCCAAGCCGCAGATGGTGCGGCGCGTATGAGAACTTCATAAGGCTGAATCATTAAGGTTTGTTCTGCTCATTAAATCAACAGTGAATGAGCGCTGAAGACCTGCTGTATATGAGGTAGTATTACCCAAATAGCACTGGCTAGGTTCTAAATGTTCATTATTGTAATAAATATCTGAGTATTCATTACATTGACCATGTGAATTTTCAAATGATTTCCTAATTTTCTAACGGCTTTATTCTGAAATTCCAACCTTTCCTTTCCAAGTTCTGGCGCAGACCCTACTTTTTTCCAATCCCCCCTTCAACCTGTAACCGCCGATGATATTTTCTCCAAAAGAACGCTTACTCCTACATATGGGGTAAGGATGAGGAGCTCCAATTGCCATTGGGTTTGAGCTCGGGACTTTTGGAATGGTAAATTAGTTTTCTGTGCATCCCAAATTGTTTACTCCCATGTGGCCGTGACCTTTCCGAGACGGTTCTTTTTTTTACACATACGTAGCATGTAGAACGCGTCTCGAAAGAACATTCCTTCGAAAAACAACGAAACCCAGTGAAAAGTCAGGGAAGTAAAGAACAAACACGCATGCCTTTTTGGTGAGTCAATAGGACGTGAATACGGACAAAAGTTTTTGCATTTTTCGGGATGTTCTTGGATTTCTATTTTATTCCACTGTACGTTTTTCAGATGCATATACGGATAAAGGCGTAGAAATGTAAGCGAATAGGTTGAGCTTGAACGACAACTTTAGCCAGTGCAGTACGCTTGAGATTATTATTAGATTCCGCGTAGTTTATAGTTAGTTCGTGTTCATGCTAGGTCAGACCTTCGGGACTGATCTTTTCTTGATTTAGTATTGCGGAAAACCCGAAATCCTCGAAAATTATTAAAGGAGCGTATAGTTGGGGTTCAGATATTAGGGTTCAAGTACCCTCTCAAGTTTGTACTCTAACAGACACAGTTATTCACCACAAGAAGACTCAAAAACCGGAAAATAGAGCATCAGTTGCACTGCTATGGCTGTGTTTTTCATCCCTAATGCAATATTCAACACAAACACTTGCATACGAAGTGAGGAAAAAAGTATTGCACACCTCAACTGAAAAAAAGGAATCTACGGGAAATTGTGCTGCTCTTCTATTCCACAGTGCATGGGATAACACCAATCTGAAGTGTCCCGGGGACCAGTATTCGTTTTAATCCCGACGACAAACACTGACGGAAAAGGAGGATGAAGTATTAAGTAGTATGGATAATATTAACATTGCACGAGATTTGCACATATCTTTCGTTACCTTGGAGCTGAAAGCAACTCCAGGGCCAATTCTCGCACAACTAAAACCTCTATTTCCAATGTTTTTAGGGTATCCTATGGGGCAGAGATACCGTTCACCAGTCGACTATGGCTGGTACCAACGCCTTGAGGTGGACGACATCTCGACGGAGGAACGACCACGCTGCAAATGCCCACCACTTGTGGAAAACACCACCTCACTTAAAGCCGTGACATTAAAACCGAATGGCACAGTCCGCTGGCTGGAGAAGGGCTTTTGGGTGTTCACATGGAATTGTGAACGTCTTCACGAGCCTGACTTCTTGTTGTCGATATGGGTACTTCATTCGAATGATATGTGATTCGAACAAGGCCTGAATCAGTGTCTGTGAATCGCTCATCCTCCTTCCACAAAGGGACACTTCCTCAAGGTCCTCAAGGACAGGAGCCATAACTAGGCATCAAAGTTGGGTCCTCTACATCAAGCATACACGTCAGTGCCAGTGGCTTTCGCCCGGAAGAGCTTCCTCAAAAGAGCCAGAAGGAACTGGTCATAAGAATAAGGTGCTGTTCTGCTGTTGATGGGATTCTCAGGAGATGCTGTTCTACGAACTTGTGATACAACAGTCCCTGCCGAGGTCTCCTCTGACCAATTGCAGAGGGTCGCCGGCTCAATCTGCCAAAAACGTCCAGAACAGTTTGTGTCCTACACAACAACGCCAGGCCGCATGTCGCTAGGATGGAGAAGAACGAAATTCTTGAACTGGGATGGGAAGTGCACCATAACCAGCGTATTCACTTGTCCTGCCACCGTCCGATTATCAATTGCTTCAAGCCGTCAATAAGCATTTTAAAGACAGAACTCCGACAACCAGCAGCTCAAAACGGCGAGATTTTATGCAACACGCCCGCTAAGTCCCTGTCAAAGCCTACGCAAAGTAGCAGTGTCCTGCATCAATTTCTTCGTTTCTTTTTAAAACTAATGAGCAATATTAGCCACAAAAATACTGATCCCGGTTAGTAATGGTAGCAAAAGCGTTTTTCGTCGGAGGCGAGACGTAAAAACTGCACAGCGAAATCGCGTAAAATGATTAAATAAAAAAGGAGGACTGGACTGTGAGGAAAAACCCAAGAAGAAGGGACTGAAGAGAGTGAATTGGGTGAAGAACAAAGGAATTTGAGAGGACTGTGTTAATCCAGTTAAACAATTACGCTAACCTAATTGTCTGGATAGGTGTGCAATGAAGGATATACGCAGATCTGAGGTAGCTTTTCTTCTAAACATTTCCGTCAAAGATGTTAAGACGCATCCATTTGCTTCCAGCTGCAGCTTCGAGATCAAAATGATTTCGACATCAGAATGACAACGTTGTTGTAATAATTACTTGCAAGTCCATATCCGTAATTTCTTTCTAGAATTGGGGGAAAAGCTAGGTGCAGCAAACCATCCTCGTTTCTCTAACCTAAATCAGGTTATAGACGAGAGAAGTACCACAAAATGAACGACTTCTCCAGAAGTAGCGCATCAGTTGTTCAGGACATATGAAGGGAATATAAAAAATTCACAAAGATGTGCTAGAATCTTGTAAAAGGTGTTCGAAAGAAACCTTTCATTGTGAGCTGAAGCATTCCGATGGTTTAACACCGTCGGCTCCCAGTGTGGATCCTAGATCTCGTGCGCTCGGCAATTTCCGAAAATTTTCGGTTGAATATCCTTGTTTCTCTGGCGCATTTCCAAAACATTCTCACTAGACGGAACTTCCCAAGAGTTAAGGCGAAAAACGAAAATAATAAAAGAATCTGCAGCTCTAGGAAGGCACAATGTCGCCTGCAAGATCTGTCAATCCAGCTCTTTCGGAGCTTTCCAATGACTCACGTGGCACGCATTTTCTTCCGGGCTTGCGCAGCCCTCCTGGAGAGATGTCCGCGTATCCGGGCACGCATCGGCATGTGTAACCGACCGTCTTGTCGATGCACTTCGCATGTGGAGAGCAGTCGTTGGAGCGAGCATCAGAACACTCGTTCACCACTGAAACAGAGGAATCTCCAAGATGTTTTGTGAATGGCTGAGGAAATGATATGAGAAGGAATGCAAAAAACCATTCTACAAGTCAGAGCACCAAAAAATCTGTGTTGGGACTCATGCAAGTTCCCGGGAAGATAGTAGTGATCTAACCGCTGTTCCACAGCGAATAAATTCCCCTGTTAAAAATCGTTGTTTCTCACCAGAACGACTATTTCAGCTAGAAACAACGAGTTTTTTCTTGAAGAAAGCAAAATACTGCAGGCTAGTAGAAGATTGGTCCTAGTCTTGAATGAGCGGGAAGCTGAGAACCTTTTAGGAAACGTTCACGAATCTCACCGCTAGCTGAGGGCGCAGTCACCAAGAAGAATACTTATAGTAATGAGGAACAACAGAAATTTTCACTTTCCCAAGCCAGTTGTTTGATTCTAGCATGGCCAAATTCCGGCTTCGTTGCATTTTGCCTTTAATTTATTCCGTTAGAAAAGAAGTGCGACTTCGAGCTTGCAACAGAGCTGCAATTAATAATTAATGTCAGCATATACTTATTGTTAGATCTATTTAGGCCTTGATCGATTGCGACGACGTTTTCGCGAAATCTTCTAGCAGAAAAAAAACTGCAGATCACTATTCTGGCCGTGTTGGACAAGCCAACATCAGCTTCTCTAGAGCGGACAGAATCTACTAGAAGAACAAAACGTGTTAGTTTGCTAGGAACGAAAAAAAAAGACGAAAAAATGAGACGTTTGAGATTAGAGACACTCCGAACACTGAAGTGCTTCGGGAAAAAAGTGTGAGTTCGAATTGATCAGTGGATTTCCCGAAGATCAAAGAGAGATCGGCGTCAGGAATGGTCGATAAACCTGCGGACAGTTCTGTTAGTGAAACTAATCTACATATTTGGGATGGGTAGTCCCAGTTTTGGCAGCTTTCCTAACCATCGTCTAAACGCATTAAGGCAAGCCATGACACAAAAACTAAAGCTATCTTAAAGGAACCGTGGACTGCTCCGAATAAAAGCTTGCCACGTCTTCTCCACTGAAACGACGTCCTGCAAGCTCGAATTCCTCCTGATTTTGTTACCTCACACTCATAGGGTAAGTCAATTATAGATTAATAATCTATCAAGAAGTATTATACGAACAGTGATCCAATCTCATAGGTAAACCTGCATTGCTAGAGTCTAAAAAAACATTTATATAGACAAGGGCATAGATTTAGGCGTGGATCAATGGCGCCTCTTTAATGAAATCATTAGTATTGTGTAAAGATTCTGTTTTAGAGGACTAAGGAACCTTTGAAGGAATATATTATATTAATCATATTAATAGTGCCTTGATCTTCGCATAGAATCCAGGGACAAGTCAATATCTGTGTCCGTATCGGTGAACGTTCCAAGGCAGGTCCTAGCTTCCTCGCCAAGGGACAAAATGTTTTTCGGCAAAACACACAGTGCGGGAGTAGGGGAATGGGGAAGTACATATGGGCCTAGTATGGGCTTAGGAAGAAGGTCCTCAATCGGGACCTCTTCTCAACAACTGATTTTTCAATTTTACGTTGTGTATTATAATTTTATTAATATTTTGTATTCACTTCACATGTATATTTACATGAATAATGAATATTTTGATTTAAAGTCGCCCATTTAAGTCGTTAATTATCATTTCGCAAACTTGGACTTGTGCGAACATTTCGGTCCTTCCACTTCCTGATTTCGTATGACGAGCTAGTTTACCCACTCACCTAACTAGAGAGGTTATTCCTCTTTCGCCGCTGCTGAATGCTCATGGATGTGCAGGAATCTTGAGGAATCGTTTATTAATCCACAGATCAATTTCTACTCGCGAATTTGTAACACGTTTTCTCATCATATTTGTAAATTCCGATTTTGAACAGTCCGAAAAACGATTCCTTGACAGAGTGAGTATAATCCAACAGCAATACAAATATAACATTTCAACAACTACTTGGGGATTTTGCTGAGACAAATAGTCACTGAAAAATAACTAGAATGCCTGAGTTTGAACAAAAAGTGTCCGCCTCTTAACCTTTGAGTGGGTGCGAGGGTATTTTTTCAACTGGCCTCTCGACGTTTGTCCTGATTTTCAACTCCAGCAATTCTTATAAAGAAAGGGGTCGAAGGCAAAAATAAAACAAAATAATCGAATCCAAAAACGACTTGTTGCATCAGTCAGGCTAAGGAATGCTGTTCCATATCCTACGTATGTCTGTAACCAAGACGGGTTCACTTTTTTGCGTGAATTTGCATCATTAAATGTCAAATCATTTCTCTTTTTGGATGAATTTTGAAGAATGAGAATCGAAAACTTTGGAGTGAAAAAAATAATGATTTCGGACTAGGACTTTCAAAGACGCCATTAGGTAAATAAAACAAATGGCGATGATCTACGGGGTTTTCAGATGCATACATATTTCTTGCCGAAAATTCGGAAGGCTTATGAAGGCGGGGGGGGGGGGGAGGGCACCAAGAATCCTGGACTTGAACTTTCAGGAACCTCATTAAAATGATGGGATGACGATGATTTATAGGTTGGCAGTCTCATATCCTTAGAAGGAAATTTTGTTGATCTGGATGAAGGGACTGCCAAAAATGCAAACGCTTTGGGTGTGGAGCTATCCGATGATTGGTCACCTTAGTCTTGCGCATAGAATTATCAGCTAAAAGGACAAGAGCGTTATCATGTCTAGATTATGCGATTCGATCTATTTTTTAGGGATATGCATTTCAAAAAGTTAACTTTTGCTTCATTTTGGATGTTCTATATTTTGAATAGCTCGGTTTTCAAGAGCTGCCGAATCAGATGGACATACTTATTAGGTACACAGATTTTCTAATCAGGAAGGCTTCCAGAATAAGAATGGATGTCCTTGATAGCCGAGTAGTTTTTTTCCTGCAACCAGTTCATTTCAAGCAAACTGGACCAATCAGGTACAATGGCAGGATTAGTAAACCTTTTAGGAAAGTAGGGATCCACCCTTGTCTTCAGAGTGAACGAGTTTTCCTAGTGAAAAATTGCTGTTCCACTTTGACATTACCGTGAAGCTAAATCATCGTCGCTAATTTTGTGAATGTCTTTTTAATCCACAGAAGCCTTAAATATCCTTGGAAATTTCCAATTCTTCTCATCAACCTGCACACCAAAAAAGTTCACTTGTGTTACGGATTTTTTTTCACTGTTCATTTGATTTATTTTCATTTACTTAAGTTTGTAAGTACCTTCAATTGTAAGTTTACCAGTATTCGTCCCGGTAGGCACTAACCAGTAGTGACAGAGATAGTAACACATTATGTCAGATTTTACCGGGAATATTTATCCCTTATATTTGGCCTGGATGTGTGAGAAGCTTAGGATGTTTCCAGGAACGTTCATGGATTCCGTCACAGATCATAATCAGATGTGCTTAAATGCATAGAGCTTAACTGACATTTCATGCACTTGCGTCCGGGCTTCTTTATGGGATTGGCCGACACGTCGAGGTAGCCTTCGCGACACAGACACTCGTACGACAGCGGGCTGTCCATGCAGATGGCCGCCGGGTCGCAGTCGTTCAGCGTCGCATTCGCGCACTCGTTCAGCAGCGCTGAAGCACATTATTCGCCTGGCTGGTAACGATCCGATCGCTTTCGCCCCTAAAAAGCGGAGCAGCGAAAGAAACACAGTGCTGGAATACTCACGAACGCATGCGCCGTTGATGGGAGTGCTGGTCGGGGCACACCCACACGATCCGGATTCGTTTCGCCCACAAGGATCGCCGCTTTTTCCTAAATATACAGCCGCCAGCTTCTTCTGCTGATTCTGATGAGATAAAAGCGGCTGCATTACGGCTGGAACAGACGGCTCACCTTTCGAGGAAGGAGTCGGCTTTTGTCGACTGATGCCTGGAGCAGATGCTGAGGGGACCGTCGTCACGTTGGGGTGGTGCGTCTGGAAATAGAGTCTTATAGAATGTGGGGATTCCGCCAGTATTCTTTAAGAAAAAAACTATAGACGAAGTTATCATGCAGTTCCATAAATCAACACCACTGGCGCGATAGATAAATCCTAATGTAGAAATCCCTTCGGAGTCGTTTGATAAGGGCTCGAAAAGTCCTCGAAAAGAAGCCGCTGTGATAGATGAGCGTATTTTTTGCACGGTAACACACGGTGGTATTTTGGTTTTCTATCATTATTCTCGGTCTAGTTCTTCTTCTTTGGAGAGGCTTCGGGTGTATTCAAGTGAAAGAATAAATATGAAAAGAAGGGAAGGGGTGCACTGCAAAGGGACTGCAGATGCCTCAACTAGTTTAGAATCTACCACTGCTTAACAAGCATTTACTCAGGAGCAGGGCGTCAAACGGGAGCAAGGAACAATCGGACAGTTTCTATATTTCCTAAGCATTTTCCCTAAAGACCAACAGAAAAATGTTAGGGTCTAGCCTAAAAGGTGCTGAATCTTAGTGACTTTCCGTTATTGTTC
The DNA here is from genome assembly GCA_000816745.1 of Ancylostoma duodenale. NCBI lineage: Eukaryota > Metazoa > Nematoda > Chromadorea > Rhabditida > Ancylostomatidae > Ancylostoma > Ancylostoma duodenale. Next base: position 11,311 of record KN726513.1, read on the forward strand.
TAAGAAATAAAATGGAAAAGAAAATAATCAGACCATAACATAATTCTACTTGAGTTCTTCCATCTGATCTGGGGAACTTCTTGCGTCACAAAATTGTGGAAAAAGGTGATAGAATAAGCACTATTACAAGGTTTCCGCAAATACGTAGTTTAGAGGAGAAATCTGTGGAGGTGAAATCTCAGGGAAACGAACAGAGGTTGGTGAAACAATTTTTATAAACCTGGAAATATGTTGGTTGATCTATCGTACTGCCATCGACTTGCGGCGGATTGGAAATGATGGTTTTCTCAGTTGAAAAGATTCTGTTTTCTTTTCAACTCTTTGAAAATATCAGAGACGTTGAAAATGAGGAAAATAAGAGGAAACGGATTTGAAAGCGAAAAAAGCCAGAATGGAGATGGGTTAGCTAGTTCCAGGAATTATGTACTTAGTGAACTGCCGTCTACTGTATATTCCCCCTCCTAATTGTCGCGTTATTACCAAGTTGAAATCAATGATACAGTTTGGGACGAATTTTTGCTAACGACTAGTATACTTGTGACCGAATCGAATATATTCGAAGAAATGCTTGAATATTCGAATATTCGAATAATTCATTCATTCGGTTTTCTAAAAAGAGGAGAAATTCGAACAATTCGTTCATTCGACAATCTAGAAATACGGGTTATTCGAACAGTTCATTCATTCGGGTTTTTCAAATCATATGTTATTCGAACAATTCGTTTATTTGACCGAAAAAGACGGGTATTCGAGCAATTCGTCTAGATCTTTTGAAACTGTCGGATTCAAACCATTGTTTTACTTGGATTGGTAACCGTAAGGAAATCGAGGGAGAGCAGCATGTCGCGTGCGCAACGATGTACGTGGTATGCCCTGAAGACTCGTTGGGGGACCCATTCCTCTCTAGCAGATCGCCTGCTATGATGTGTTATGTCTCAAGGCTGACCTTTACAGGCGCGAGGTATAGAGGGTGATTATGGCGGCATTTAAGGATTGTTCTCGGCAAGAGCATCGCCAGGGGGACAGTGGCGGAACAGAAATGGCCAGTCAAGGTGGGGGACGTGGAAAAAAACTGGAATCTACGCCATTTTGGAGAATCGGACGAAAAAAATGGAATTAATAAGAATACTAAGTTTAATATAAAGTACTGATAATAAACAGGTGGAAAAGTACTCAAAAATACCGCTAAAAAAGAAATAATTAAAAAGAAACTGATGCTAGATTTTTGACCATTTCATAGATATTTTTGAGAAGTTCGGCAACCCATTCTTGGAGCGAAGACCACCCCTCCCTCTCCGAGTCGGTCACTGATAGGGGAAAGGGCAACATTTACTTTAACGTAACCTATACATCGTAACTTACGTTAAAGGAAACATAGTGAACTTGTCTTTACTTTTTCGTCATTCACATCCTTATCATATGTTGACTTAATTACACCTTCCAAAAACTTTATGTATGGGTAAGCATAAATACACATGAAGATGCCAAATTATCGTGAGCAGTTGTTAATTGTACTGTCGATGGAGTGTGACGACAAAAAGAAACTTTCGAAAATGCAGGTTCAGGACCGAATATTCGAGTCGAATATATTCATTCATTCGGCCTTCAGAAATATTCCACTATTCGAACTATTCATTCATTCGGGTAGTCCAAAATGTTTGATATTCGAATAATTCATTCAATCGCAAATTGCTAAAAGTGGAATATTCGAACTATTCATATTTCGAATAATTGAAATAATGCAATATTCGAATTATTCAAAAGCTCGAATATTTGAAAAATCGTCGAATATTCCCAAGTATAACGACTACCCTTCGATTCATGCACGAGGGTCCGGATAGAAATGGAACGGCAGAAAGAGGAAGAAATAAGCTTCCAAATGAATGTCAAATGTGGTATTATTCCAAAGTTCGAGGCTCGGAAATCCGACATCGGTTTTGCAACAACCTAGTAGTTCCAGATATTCTAAGAAGTCGAATAATTGAAGAAGGCTTTATTTCCATGTTTTCATGTGAACTGAAAAAAATCCACTACATTTTGTTGCACTATGTATTAGCTTGCTAGAAGTGCAGTAGCAGACTAGTAGACATGAATATTGGATTTGTTTGACTAGACCATCTGAAGGTACTGCCAAATGTATTCTGCCTGTGGCAGACCTCTGTCTATTTAGAAAAGCGCACCTAATACATACTATGTATAGTACTACTACGTCTCCAGATAGATACTTCTCAACCGTGAAGAGATTTTCGAAAAAGCTACTGCGCCTGGACCCCTTAACCTTTATAAATAGTGAAACTAAAACGGGAAAATATATCATCGGCGCGCCATTGTACACATACGCACAATATTTAAAGCCTGTGCTCACTACCATGCACCTGATAATTTCTGAGATGGTGATCTTTTACTAGGGTTCTACGAATATTAAAGTTAAATCGTTCACCAGCCACATCGCCCTGCATAAATAACTCTTTGACCTTGCTCCATTTTTTAGTTGCCAGAACTTAACTAAAGTGGACGCCATTCATCATTCCGAACAGAAGCAGAATATTATACTGTAGGTTCAACAGGGGTCAAAACGTGGAAGGTTTACTTTATTCATTCTTAGGCCGCGAAGGGGGCTCTTTTCGGAGGCATCTACTGTTTTTCATAAAAACCGAAACTAAGCAGGGAGGAAAAAGCTATGACTTTTCAGTGCTCATTGTGATGGCCAATTTTCAAAAAAAATTTACTGTCAAGAAACTTTTCCAGTAGACTTTTTTACAGTTTACAGTAGTAGTAATATGACAGCAGTTACATAGTGTGCGCATGTGATCTAAGAACTGAACTGTGGTTGTGGAAACGGCTGCAGTATTCCTTAATAATATCCCACAAGAAGCGATGCTTTATTCCATCTAGAACCCGTTATCAGGAACTACTCCTTAACATGTGTCGCACCGAAATTGTAGGCTGAATCAGCGCATTGCGACAACAAAAATCTATACTGAACATTGCGGTGATTTTCGCTTATTTTTGGAGCATCCACCGAAAAGCAATAAAAAATAACACAGATCGGTGTCGTAAAAAAATTTGGCTGAGCAAAAGCATGTAACTACAGCAGCCCTTTTTCGGTCGCAATTCTCAGTGTTATTCCTTGCGAAAGAAGATCTCTAAGATAATGTGATTGGTGTTAAGATGGCTTTTTATAACCTACAATCTTGAGTAAAATAGAGTAGAAGAGGGATGGTCTCGAAGCGAATATCTTATAATTATCCACAACCGTGCGTCATTCCATTCTTGACAACATTACTGCTTTCTTTAAGATAAGAAGTGACGTAATGCTTCTGACTATATCGCGGTCGCAACCGGCCCTCTGATTTTGGTGCATTTTTTCTGGACCATTTGGTTTGTTTAAATCTATAGACTAGGTACAAACAAACCCAAGTGATAAATACTATATGGGTGCACCTGCGGGCAGCACTGTCAGAGTTGAGCATTTACTGAGCATTTATTTGCATATATGTCGTATACAGATGTTTATAATGTCAAGTACCTTTAACAAGGAATATCTGTGAACGTCAACATCATTGTCGTAAATTTGTAAATTTTAAGAAATGACCATTAGTTCCTATAAACATTCTTCTATCACTAAGGGGGCGAAAACCTTTTTGTCTATTACACTTAAACTCAGAAAATAAATAACTTCAGAGCATGACCTGCTCTTCCATTTGGAAAAAAAAATTAATCTTGCGCCTTTACCCTAAAAGAAGCCGTGCGTGGCACGTTTTTCAATTGTAGGGCCATGTCTTATCTGATTTAGAACGGTTTGTTCTTGGACATGCGAAACCAATGTCCTGGTTGCAGGCCTTCAGTCCAGATTTCAGAGGATGTAGAGTTTTTTAAAAAAAATATTGCAAATAATGCATAGCTCAGTTAGTTTTAGTTGATAGGCATGGTGGATGAGATATATTGACTAGCTATAGCCACATTGTAAGTAGGTGATGACCGACGAATTTAAAAGTTACAATGATGCTCACTGAGATAGAAAAAAAAAGATAAGTGATTCAAGAAATGCACCTACAACTGCTGTTATAGCACTAGAAAATGCCTTCTTTGCCCTCTACTCCTAAGGAAAGTACTTAATGCTTTGGCCCACAGGATAAATTAGCTCAGAAATCCGTGATTCGAATTTGTGGAAGGACACCGTGTGAGAAAAAGGGGCAGCAATTCAAGAGACAAAATTTGCTTCACCGGATAAGGTTCTCCGAGGAGGTCAAGCTTAATTTTTATTCAGCTCGTCTTCAAATTTGGAGCGCGAGATAGACGCCAGCCATTGAAAGGGAGTAATCACTGTCAGAGGTTAAAATATTGTTCAGTTGCGGATTATACACACAGCCATGCTGAATTTTCATCCCAGGACCCGACTACAAACTGATTAGTGGTATTGAAGATTCACTTCGAAATCGTGCTAGGTGAAGATGAGCGAATTGAACTAAGGGCATTCAACATTCGTTAGTACTTGACTGGTGAGTCTAACTCTACTCATATGTGGCTGGAAACAAGTAAACTAGCTTGCAACTTACCGCTGCCTGTGCTGACTGCGGCCCCCTAGTGATCGGCGCCCTGCGGATATCCGCCCGTTGCGAGAGGGGTTTTGCCAGCTTAGAAAGGAAACCTAAAGCAGTGAAAATCAAAGCTCCTAGTGAACGACCATCGTGTCCTCTGGGTACCTGAGGTGTGACCGAACCGCATGCTCAGCTCCTGCCTCGCCCTCGTACAGTTCGGAAGCGGCTCCTTCATATAAGCCTCCACTTCAGACGTGGGGATGCACCTAGAAGCTCCTGGGAGGCGAACGCTGCCACGTTGGCAGACACATCGCCACGAGCCTCCAACCACCTGCAATGGCTCGAACTGGTCTAGTATTGACAGGACTAAATAGGAATATGCAACTCACGACACAAATTTCTCCCAATTTGCGGTGACAGAGGCTGGAGTTAGTGCAGAGCTGCAGCTGTCCGACGAGCACCGAATTCGCGCCGTGCCTTCTTCTGCTTCCGTCGGGACAGACATCACCTGAGCAACCAAATTTAACCCAATGCAACGGTCACGCCCGATCTGGTAACCCTCACTGTGAGTCACGTTGAAGAGCTCGTCGCTGCCGTCCTCGCAGTCCCAGAAGTCGTCGCCGACCTGCTTCCGCGACACGCAGCGAGTCCTTCCACAGCCGCATTCCAGCTGAGAGGTTGTGCACTCTGAATGAGAAGGATTACCTCTGCCATAAGCCACAGTGCCAGAAGTTGTTATGCCAGGTGCCATCTTCGACATTTATGAGAGCAAGTGCGATAATAGAGATATGCGTATTGCGTTGGTGAGAAAGTCCTAACCGCGATTTTTCAAAAATCCTTTCTGATTCAAAACATCGAGTTCCACAGGCAGGTAGAGTTCACTTTCTATGCCGTTACCAAAGCGGTCTAGAAGGCCACTCGGGCACCGCTGTTCCAACCATGCCTCAGAAGCCCCTGCTATCTTCGTCGAAAATGAGCACTTGGTTCGCAAAGTTGCGTTCTTTTCGTTATTCGCGATAATTTAGTTGGAAGGCAATGATTTCCTCTGGTTTCCCACCTTCAAAAACTCAATTAAGCTAACATCGCAATTCGGAAGAGGAAATACTTTGCTGTTTTCTATTGACATTAGACCGATCTTGTGTGGCACGTCAGCGTCAGAATCTGCCTCTGAAGCAAGTGAGTGCCCTTCGATGGATTGCTGCATGCAGTTGAGATTCAAGAGCAAACCATATGGTAAGTCGGGCATTAGTTTACACTTGTATCGTTAAGCTCTGGAAGAGCTCTAAGACGATTCAATTCAGAACTACAACCATACAATGGTGGACAAGCTCCTCACTCAAGCTGGAACTACTACTAGGGCAAATGGCGACAGATTCCTTACACGAGGGGCTCTTATTGTGTTGGCTTAGTATGGGGCTAGGAGCAGGAGCAGGAGGAGCATGTTCTGCCTTGGAGTCTGGCGCAATTAGAAGGTCGTTTCCGGACATTTAATAGGACAGTTCTCCAGCACCTAGGCTACTTCTGGTTCAGGGCAAGAGGAGAATAAATTTTAGGACTAACTGGTTTCGACGAGTGGCCACTCAATTGAACGGAACCGTCAATGACTGGGTTAGTAGGATTTTGTGATATCCAAGAATATGCTTGCTCAAAACCCCGTATAAATTTACATCCTTTGGAAAATCACTTGAAAGAATAAGGGATCAATTTTGCCCCAACCCCTTGCGCGCCGCGGTCTGTGACTTCATCTGATGGTCTGCTTTTTAGCAAGTGGAGGAGATTCCTAGATGTTGTCTTGTTTCTTGTTCAATGGAAGGAAGTAAGAATGAATTCTAAAAAGTTATTATAAGAATTACATAAAGGGCTAAACCACACTAAAATTCTTATTCTGCCAGTTCTTTCCTTCGTTACTCTATTTCTGGCCCACCATATAGTCAACGACATTGAAAATGAGTCCGTGGGTCCGATTCATTCCGCATCCGGAGTAGCGCTGAGGAAACACTTCAATCTTCCCTAATGCTAAACCTGTAATACGACTATCATTTGCCCTTGAACCGTCGAAATTCTGGTCTCGGACAGGATCACTCAAATGCCAAAGCTACGACGTTTGCATGCGCCAACACCAGCGTGACAATAAAACAATCGTAACCACTCAGCGAAGCGATATAGGTGTCAGTGCTCCCATTCTATGGCAGAAACTAACAGTATCGCGAGGAAGTGTTTGCGTAAACCAATGCCATGTTTTCAGCTTAGGACATTTTGGAACCCGTATTAAAATGTCTATCTCTTAAATTCAACTATACACACATTATATTTCAACTGCAAATTTATAAGTGCCCCTGAAGAAAGTTCGTTTATAAAATTAAAAGGATACAAAAGCAAACGTGGCATTTCCTCCGTGTTCAGATTTCTTTCAAAAAATGAGCAGCTCCGACAAATTTGAGGAAGGCGAAACTCGAAAAAAAAAACAACAACAAATTGTCTGAGTTAAAAAAAAGAAGATTCAGGCTTTTTAGAAGCTCCAAACGGTTTTCTTAAAAAAATTCCTAGGAAATAAACAACGACACAATGCTCGTACGTATTCACTGCGTTAAGGGCAATTCGCTCACCTTCGTCGCTTCCGTCGGCGCAGTCTTCCACTCCATCTTGGAATTTCGCAAGTGGAATGCACTTGGAGGCGTCCGAGCAGGGAAATTGTCCAGGAGCACATGCTAAATAGAAAAGAGCTGAACAGATCCAATGCAAGTTTTCCTTAGTAACATTCAGCATTTAACATTTATTTGAACGCGGATAAGTGCATGTACATGATAAAACGGGCGTAATAAAGAGTGGATTGTAAAAAGCTCCACTGATAGGCAAACCTTAACTAAGACTCATATACTTCACTTTTGCAGACTAAAGATGAACAGCACGGGCTGGCTGCTTTGCTCAGGAAGAAATATAAAAAAAATCTGTTAGGCTATGGCTCATCCACTTGTCCGTTGGTAGAGGCGGATTTGAGTGCCGATTTGCCAAATTTTCTTTTTTTTATGCACTCCTCAAAGAACTCCAAGAATATTTTCCGGTAGAATTCGGTCCCATCCTTAGTTGGAACATATTGCCCTAGGACATATTTCTGAGTCATTCTTGAACGATAAACAGATACATATTCACAGTCAGTGATGTAACCTGGCACATCTGAGATATGTACAACTCAGTGGTGTTAGATTTAGCTCGGAGAAGTAACATTCGATGCCGTCGAGAAAGTTGTCTTACAAGGCACTTTAGGGAGAACACCCAGATGAGGATAAGGAAGACTTTGAGGTAGGATTTTTTGTCGAAATCAATTGAAATGGTGAAGTCCATGATGAATGAACGAAAAAAAAATGATTTAACCAAAACGGAGGAGCATATGCCATTTCTGCAGTCTTTTCCCATGAGCTAAGGACAGTTCCTTTAGGTGTTGCATCCTGAGGGGAAAAATCGGCTATGCGGTTTGAATGAACCGATACAAAGCTAACTTTGAAGGGTCAATAGTGACAGTAGATGAATTCGACTTCTTTTTGTCCTTACAAATCTTCCACATTAAATTAAAAATGGCATGATAGGAATCGTCTTAGGTTTTTAAGGTTCGTTTTCAGTAGACATAGTCAAAACTTTACGCCCACCGTCCACCCCCCAAAATGTTCCATTCTTGAAGAGGATGAGGGTTTTCTGTGTTGCTACATTGACCATCATTTTTATAAATGCTCTTTGGGAACCCCTAAAACTTTCACTTATCATTTTCTGAAATGACAATACTTCCCTTGGATACCTTTTTTAGGGAAAACAGAAAACCAGCACTACACAGAAAACCCTCACTCTCTTCCGGAACAGAACATCTTAGGGACGGCTGTAAGGTTTTGACGCGCACTGTACATTTGGGCCATTCGGATAAGCGCTTTTTGGCGGTATGGCTTGGATATTTTGCTATCCAATTGAAATTTCTGAGCGGGAAACTGTCCGAGTAGCAGAGTCCTTGAAAACTGTTGATAATGGATAAGAAATTCCAGTGGTTTCCGTCCCATAAATTTCGGTGTCTTTCCTGTCATAATTGTCTCCTTATTTCCACATGTGTTCCCTAAGGGGAACTTCCCTCCCATGGCTAAGTGTACAGTGGACGTCAATGGCGTTGGCCCACCTGCGGCCTCTAGACCAGGCCCCAGCACAGGTCTCCCCGGGGGCAAGCTGGGCTTCGTAAAGGGGCCACAAAGCAAAGGGGGCTTCGTACCGGGGTCCAGGCGAAGCCCCGGAAAAAATTGTGGTTTTGTTACTTCTAAGGAAAGCATCACGTTCATCAGGCGAGATAGGGATATTAAATAAGTTAAGTGACCTCATCATCAAGCGAGGGGGGGGGGGTAGCTCTTGCTTTGAGCGGCACAATAGGGGCGACTGATGCCGAAAAATGGCTTGCAACGAAGCTGCTCGCTCTTTGAGTGGCCAGGCGACTTCCCGGTCCAAGTATTCCGATTGGAGCACATCTTCCACGTACACCGTAGGATTTATGGATTCCTGCGCAGTCTAAACGCAACCAAATGACACGATATTTTTGATAACAAAAGAACTAAGCGAGCACTACAACAGTTTGAACGGACGACCAAAACTTATGTACCTCTCGAAAGATATACGCAAAAAACCCTTTTCCGGAAACTTCGTGGAGCTGCTGCAAAGTTCAGACTTTGAGACTGGGCTTGAAAACTGGAGTGTGGGGAGATCTAAGGGGGCACTACAACTGTATGCTCAATATTCCCAGAACCGTACAGCGCAAAGAATATATGTAAGGGAGACCTCAGGTCGCCCTCCAGGTCGCCCAGGGCGACCTAAGTCACTTACTGAGCATACACTTTTTTATTTCACATTTTACACATTTTTTGGACTCCTTTAGTTCTTCTGTCACTGAAAATTCCAATTCATTCCGTTGCGTTTACACTGCGCAGGAATCCTTAAAATCCTACGGAGTCCAAGACCGTAGATTATGTGCTCCAATCGAACGACGCCGAGGACTAGTTTCGACACGTTTTCCCTTGTAGTAAGAATCACCTGTCCATCCCCACACGTTCAGTGACCGTTCCATTTCCTTGCATCACCGTATATAGGGTAATTTACACCAGCTGCGTGCGTCAGACGCACGCATCAACTTCCGAAGGATTGTCCATGAGGACCGGTCAACGCGGCATGTACATCCTCAATGAGAAGAATGTACGGCCGCCTCGAGGCCATATACGCGGCCGCTGAGCCGCGTCAGCGATGTGACTGGCCCTATCCTTCATCATACAGACGCACGCGCGTCAAACGCACGCATTTAATATAAATTGACCTTTGATCTGCTCAACTTCCTTGTGCATTCCTTTTCGGATTAGAAGTTTTTTCTTCGATTCTATGCCTTTTTTAATCTTTTTAGCTTCAGAAAGTTGTCCCTTTACATTCCTAAGATTATAGTCTGAACTATGAACTCGTGCCCCACCACGAGCTGTTCCCCGGAACTCCTATTTTTAGAGTGGGTTGAAGTTTTCCTTTCGTTTGCATGTTCAAGTGGGGCTTCGTAAAATTTTGGTTTTTCAAAGGGGGCTTCGTTTTGATTTTGGCTTGGGGAAGACCTCGTGCCGGGGCCTGCTCCAGACGGACGCCGCGCATCCGCCCGCCCGCGCCGTAACCGATGTTTTCTGCTGCTGTTATGCTATTTCAAGCAGCTTTTCACCCGATTCTAAGGATTTTGGACCAAATCGGAAAGAAAAGAGCCTCGAAATAGCATTCCGGCGGTAGACAACACCGATACCGGCGCGCGTGGCGCGGTCACGCTGCGTCCTTCTCGAGGCCGCAGATGGGCCACCACCATTGCCGTCGACGGTACATACGTATTCCATGTCGCCTCAGAAGTCATTAGCGTTATTTTTTTTATTTTTCCAAGGCAGCACTGAGTGATGACTCACTAACGTAGTAAGCACTCTCTTCACCTGTCAGCATTAGGGAGGATTACGGCATGCTGATTAGAAGTCGGACGAGAAAAAAGGAACTGGTATTGCGTTGGCTAATCGTTTGCGAACTGCAGTCATATCGTAAGCCGAGGCGAAGGTCGCTGAGGGAAGCCTTGCGTTTCTCGCCCCAAAAAAAAGAGTGCTTGCGTAGTACGATACGTTTGATTGCCGTTACAGCCTTGACTTACTGTCGAGCTGCAGCAGAATGGCAAAAGACGACATTGAGAGAAACGGTGTGGCGCCTTTGATGGCCATGCGAGTCGTCAAGGGTGATGCGCAAACTACGAGGGTTCGCATGGTTTTCTTTTTTTTCTTACAAAGTGACTCACGCTCGTCGCTCCCGTCAGCGCAGTGCCGTTTTCCATCCTGAAAGAGTTCCGGCTCTATGCATGTGCTTTTATCCTTGCACACGAAATAGTGAGAGGGGCAGCCTGTAAAGTGTACTGAGTGAACTTCGGAGAATAGCTGCATCAGTCAGTCACTTCTCACCTTCGTCCAATCCCGAGTAACAGTCTATTTTGCCGTCATGTAGTTTCTTCTTAGGAATGCATCGTGGGTTACCAAACCCGCAGTCGAGTTGCCACGGGAGACAAACTAAAAATAGAGCACATGAAAACAACATGAAGTAAAAGTAAAGTGAAAGTAAATTTAAGTCGTTCATCTTAGGTTTCAAGCCTAACTGAGAAGAGTTGGTCATGAAATAGGAACAGCGAATGTTAACTAAGATTTTGATAAGAAATTCGTGAGAAGTCTGGAATCGAAGGAAATGAGTACTATTGGTAACAGTTAACGTCTTAAATTTTCTTTCCCATGGATCCTGAAGCTGGGCGAATCTTTTTGGGAAAATCTGGGATATAAGACAGAACCACGTCAAAATAATCGCACCAATGCAAAGAAGTCTCGACACGACCTTTCAGGGGAGTCTTTCCCCTGGACTACGTTTTTCTTTTCATACTTTTTTAGAGTTACGCATCACGAAGTTGTGCTAGGATTACGTGCCACTTCGTTGTATCACGTGATCAGATAATTGTATCTCCTCACTACAGTATTACTCACTCACGGGTTTGAGAAAATCGAGGTTTTGTGGGTTTTGCACTGGATTTGCTTCGGATTTGGAGACGCATGTGTTCTGCATGGATTTGCATGGGTTTAGCATGGGTTTGGCGATTACTTGTATAGACTTATTGATATTATTATTATAGAACACCGTGTTTTGAACGAGCACGTATGTGTTGATCATGAGATTTGCATCTTTCAATCTCAGAAAAAACACGCTTCCTAGGTTTTCTGAGCAGTTTCATTATAATCCTTTGGACTGGCTGGAACGCTAAGGGTCAGGGAGGCGAGACGGGGGGGGGGGGGGATGCGAGCAACTGCGAACAACAAAACCCTAATGTGACCCAGAAAATAGTATCAAATAGTCAAATAGTATCTATCATTATCTATTAGTATTTCTATCATTGAGGCGATTTCTGTTTTAGGCATGTTCAAGCCACTACGAAATTGATAGAGGAAACATGATTTTTTTAACTAAAAAATACCAGTAATGTAAAAGCAGTACTTTTGAAACATGGAACATGATGTCATTTCCCTTAGTTTTTTAAAGTTTCATTGACTGGGCTTGATCTGCTGTTCCAGTGGAAACAACATAGATGTTCTCTTCTTCCTTACTGGAATGAAATAATCGATAACTATTCGGGAGCTTCCTTCGAAGTTATTTAATGAACAAGATTTATTTAAGAAAACTGTGAGAGAAGATACTGAGAAAAATAACTAAATAAACAAACAGAAAAATAAATGAAAGAAGCAAGCTACACTCAAAGTTGTTATGAAAATAAATATGAAAATATCAGTGACGGAGGCAGAAAGTGGACGGAAGGGGGGG
>KN726514.1:5730-35264 GCA_000816745.1 Ancylostoma duodenale
CGAAGATGTGCTCAAAATGAACTGGCGATGTGGGTAATGGCGATAATGGAAACGATGCCTATCGATTGCGACGCCCCCTTTATCATCATCCCTCTTACGTCTGGGGTCTCCTCACTCACTTTATCCATGTGGCGATCGCCGGCGGTCGTGGCGATCGCGACGACAGCCGGCTGTCGTGGCGATCGCCACGATTGCCGGCGAAGTCTGGGGATACTCTAAGATTGTTGTTCCTTCGTCTTCTCCCTCCAGGACACATTTTAGTTTTGTTCAGGTTTCGTTACTGACACCCAAGTGAGTCCCGAATCCAGTGCTGGTGATCGATCAATCGATCAATAAGAAGAAGCAAACCTGCTAAAAAAGTAAGAAAAGCGATAGGGATCGTAGAAGAGGCCTCTATAGGATAAAAGTAGGATTCTGCAATTCCTGTTCCTACTTCGTTTTATATTCTCTAGATTTTCTTTATTTCTCTTTCTTGTGGCCATTTCTTTCTGGTACCCCTTTGATCCCTTCGGATCGGGAGATCGCCATTCACTGAACCACCTAAACACCCTCATTTTGATCCTTCACAGATGTAAGAAAAAGGATGTATGGGCCTGTAACTGCTGTAGCCTTAATTATGATGATTTTCTCCTGGATGGGTTTCGCAGTAGTATTAAATGGGATGCTTTTTTCATTTTCAACAGTCTCTGTCAGGTCTGTGCCCTGGGGGCAAAAAAATCTATATTGCCACACGTACTCGCTCTCACAGAGCATATGTATTCCAATGCGGTCATATTTCAAGGTACTGCGTTGCGTGATGGAGGTGGGAGTCGTCTTAATGGAAATTACGACTGTGGTCACAATTTTATGAGCATATCGAAGATTTAAGGTCACGATGCCTAGACAAATCCAGGCGCTCTCCTCTAAAATCGGCTTGCTCGGTTGTATTGAAAGGAGAGCTAAGAGGATCGCTTCAATGCCCAACAGTGATATTCTGATGGACTTCGTTTCCATGAGGGTTAGGGATTTGACTCATTTCGTAGTGAACCAAGCCATCGTGAAACGATGGTAAGAAATCTTGTTGCACTATTGTGTTCCTTCTACGCTTTAGTACAATTCTTGATCTATGCTTATTATTTTAGGGTCTCGAATTCATGTTACGCTCTTGCCCCCCTCCCCCCCCCGCTTTCTAAAGGTGAATTCATGTTCACAGAATGATCACCCTCCTGCAATTAAATGGTATTGATGTATCAATTACTAATCTTTTCAGCTTCTTTTGATGAAGTTAGGGGTATGCGCAAGGTGACTCTGCGGAGGACGCTGAAGGTGGCGTCAAATCACATCTTAAATATTTGAAGACGTCACGCTCACTCGACTTCTTTTTCACCGCATAACAAGATAGCCGACTATGTTGAAGCATATGAGGGAGCTAATTTGCAAAGAGTAAGAGTGGTCATCGTGCGGTCAGTTGCAGCCCGGCGAGAGAGGATTTTGTTGGAGGTTCGTTTTCCAAGATAGTGGCACTTTGCGTTTTTCAGGTTGTATTGGGTTGTTCGGAAAGTAATTGGGATTCTTAAGCGTTGTAAGAAAAATTTTATTTTCTCACAATGAAAGAACACTAATCAATGATATATTTTCTATTTCGTTCGACTACCCTTTGCCATCTTTTTGCTAATTTTATAAATCCTCTCACGCAGAATTCCTGTCCTTTTTCGGAAAAAGTCGAAAAAAACTGTGCTACATGGAATGTGACATACTCATCTTCGCTAAAGGTTTTCCCATTCAAGTAGTTCTGCAAGGATCGAAGTAAGTGGTGAGTAGATGGCGCAAGATTAGGGCTGTATGGTGGATGCAACAGCCGAGCACCAGTGATTTTTACCGAGACGCCAAAGATGTATGCGATCCAGCATAGCCTTGGTGGAAGGCCACTCTTTTGCAAATCGCCAATTCTGGTCGGTTTCCAAGGATTGATTCATGCAATTTCACCAGTTGTCGACAGTAGAGGTTTGAATTGACGTTCTGGTTCCTTGGAAACTTCTCAAAATATATCACACTTTCCTGGTCCCAAAGGAGTAGTGTTCCACCAAGACAATGCCAGACCGCATACATCTTTAGGGACTCGGCAAAAATTATTGGAGCTTGGTTGGGAATTGTTGTAGCATCCACAGTATAGCCCTGATCTTGCACCATCTGAGTACCACTTATTTCGTTTGTTGCAGAACTACTTGAATGGGAAAACCTCTACCGAAGATGAGGATATCAAATCTTATTTAACCCAGTTTTTTGCTGAAAAAGACCAGAAGTTTCATGAGAGAGGAATTGTGAAATTACCAGAATGATGGCAAAAGGTAATCGAACAAAATAGAAAGTATACCATTGATTAGTGTCCTTTCATTATGAGAAAATAAAAGTTCTTTTGCAATGCTCAAGGATCCCAATTACTTTCCGAACAACCCAATAAATTTCCGTCATGCCGATCCTCCGTTTACTACACAGTGGTTTTGGTTAAGGCGTCAATTCTCAAAGATGCCGGAAAAATCTGAGGTTCCATTCCTATCAGAAGAGCCACAGTCGATTTGAAAACTCTTGGAATGACGGCAACAGCCATTTCAAGGATTCTGAAGATCCCGAAGTGCACATTGTTCCCCGAGATTCCAAGATAGACTGTTTGCCTTCAATGCTGTGAGACCATGCAGACTGCGACTGACTTCTAATCGACAGATATGCGCATCATCCGACTTTCCATATCCGATCCCAATCTCACCTCTGTTGAAATTGCGGCCCAATTCAATGCCAGCGACGGACTCAACATCAGCACAATACTGTAATTCGTCGTTCACGTGCTGCACATCTCAATGGTCGTCATCCAGCCAAGCAACTCCTGATAAATGCCAAGAATAGAAGAGATAGAGTCCACTTTGCTCGCCATCATCTGAAGTGGACACCTCAAAATTGGAGCAGGATCTTATTTACCGATGAAAGCAAGCTCAATCTGTTTCGAAACGATGGTATGAAGTACGTTAATCGTCCAGATGGCGAATAATACAACCATCGGTATTTCAAGCCCTCTGTCAAACACGGTGGATAATCAGTGCTTGTCTAGGGCGCCTTCTCACGCAACAGTATGAGGATTATGGACGTACAATCATAAAAGCACATTCTTGTGAATGTCGTTGTTCCCTGGGCTACTGGAAACATGCATCAACGATGGATCTTGTAGCAGGGCAATGACCCAAAACAGACTTCGCGGTTGGTGAAGCAAGCGTTGCAGCACCTTCCGGTCACTGTCCTCGAGTGGCCTAGCCATAGTCCGGATCTAGATCCAATTGAGCATATCTTACAGGAACTGAAGAAGCGATGTGCAAAGACTAGGTGCACAAATCGGGATGATACGTTTGCTCAATTAAAGAAATATTTGGAGAGCATCTCGCCGTCAGTTTTTGAAAAGCTCATAGATTCTATGCCCCCTCGTTGCGCTGCCATTATCAAGTCCCGTCGATTTCCGACAAAGTACTGATTTTCTGTTGTTGTTTCTTTATTGTTCCTGCGCATAGAAGCTCAATGAACTATAGTTTTCAACCTACCATGAAATAGAAAACAGCGGAAAAATCAATTTTGTGCATATAAAAAACCCCAGATCTTCCTATTTAGGGAAGAAGGCCAGCAATTTTCAGTCACTAACGCTATAATATACATTTTGAATTTCATGAGCTGTAAGCTGGGTGATCACTATCATCATTATATATAACGAATCGAATCTCGCCCGTTCAAAAATCCACACCTTTTCGCGGCGGGACCCATACGAATGCATAGCCCGCAGTTCTATGAGTCAACGGGCACTGTGAAGCAAACGTTTCTCTGCACCTATTCTCAGTTTTGTGGCGGTCAAGGTACAGGAGGAGTGAGTGGTCAAATGAACGCCCCGCCAAGAGGCGAGATTTGGGCGCGAACGGTGCGCGATGAAAGGGGCTATGGATGCCGCAGGATCCAGAATCCAAGGAACTCGCCCAATTCTCCCTTTTCTGCTCCCTCTCGTCACCCACGTCGCCGAAATCGTCGCCATCTACACCTTCTAACCAACCAACGCCCACCTCACTTCATCAACATCGACTTTCACCCGCCTCATCAGCATTCTCATCGTTTTATCCCGAAGCCCTCGCCGCCGACACTTTTGTGATATTTCTACTTCGAGTGAAGTCTCTTATTTTCTCAGAAAATAAATTTATTTTCTCTTAGCTTGGTGACTTGCGATCTTTATTCCGTCTTACGGAAATTTATTCTCACTCAGGTAAACTTTTGTGACCGGCCCGAACAGTACAGTTTAGGATTGACATTCTTCACTACTTTGACCAATCTAATGGGAAGAACCCTTGTTGTTCGACTAAGAGCTCTGAGGTGCTTTTGGCGAAACACACATATTATAACTTGTTAGTTGCCGTAATTTTGAACTGCATTTCGAACTGGACTGAATTGCTTTTTGTTACTCTTCGTTTACCTGGGAGTGAGTATGAGCTGGTCGGACGTATAGGTTCCACGCAGGGTAAAGCACAGGTGCGATATTTCAAACCACCCCTACGTATCAAAAGGAGAAAAGCGGAAAAGCAAGGGGGGGGGGGGTACGTACGGGGTTCGGGACGGAGCCTCAGCAAGAAACTTGAGTGTCTTAGCGCTTTCAATCATAGTGTGATGATCCCTTGCAGGGATCTCTGCTGTTACTTCAGAAACTTCAAAATTTCTCGTAACAATAAATCGGTATAGAAATACAGAGTGATAGTAGTAAGTAATAGACACAGTGTTGAGTAGAAGTAGTAAAAACTGGTCCGGCAAAGGATAAAGATCGAGGTAAATTTTCTAACTTTCACTCCAATTGTGCAAGTGGCACGACTTCAGTTGGTTCAATGTTGCAAAAATTGTAACGATGTCCAGCTGAAACCCCTTGCGAAGCTATTCCGCGCTCTTATGCGATTCTGCGCTCCATTGCGCAAGTGATTACTGTAGCTTCCACCACAGGAGGGGTGCGGAGAAGGTGCGTGTATCGCACCCGTATCGCACCGTCCCTGTGGTGGACCCTGCAGTAATCGAGAAAAGCGAGGGAAACGCATTAAGCGTGGGGATTGTGAGAGTGAGCGGGAGAAGGCAGGCAACTGAGAGAATGCAAGCCGCGAGAGTACCTGGTCGGCTGGAAAAATCGATGGCTTATGTCTGTCTGCGGATTACTGATTATCTGGTTATCTTCAGATTGAATTTTTTTATTTTGAAAGGTTTTTTTGAAACTTTTTTTTGAAGTGGTTGCCTGGTCTTCAGTGCTGCTATTCTCAACAACATTGGGTTCGCGGAACATTCAGTTGCGCGATGGGATTGAAATGCTAGCAGAAAATGATCTTGATCGGATTTGGAAGCTTTGAACCCGACAATTTTCTGCAAGCATTTCAATTCCACCGATGTTGCATGAACCCAAAGCTATCAGGAATGCTGCAGTTGATGCTACTTTTTATTTTCAGTAATTGGCGAGAACCAACGTGAAATCGCCAACGTCGAGACCGCCCTTGTTTTCTTTCCAAAGTTTTTTTTTTCATGCAATGTACTCAGGAAATCTACAAATCGTGTTTTGCATAAGGTTGAAAGACGAAATCCCACGATTAAGACATGCGTGCTCATGCAACACGCAGTCCTTTAAATCAATAGTTCTATACCAGCAAGGTCAAGTTAGTCAAATCCATGCAAAATTCATGCATACCCATGCGTGCGACAGTCAAATCCATGCAAAATTCATGCATACCCACGCGTGCGACTGAGAAAATCGTGGATTTTTCGTTCTGCATCGGATTTGCATCGGATTTTGGAGAGGCATAGGTTCTCCATGAGTATGCATGGGTTTTGCATGGATTTGAACATTGGTGGTATAGAACTATTGATAGAAATATTGCACGAGCACGTATGTCTTAATAGCGGGATTTGCATCTTTAGTTCTCATGCGAAACACTTCCTATGTTTTCTGTGTAGGTGGGCGTGGACGAGAGTCTATAAAAATCAAACGGGGGGGGGGGGGGGTACGTATTTGAAGCCGCCGAATCGCACCTTGTGCTTTACCCTGGTCCCACGTTTTCCTTTATCATTTCCAGAGCCGTTCTGTCCTGCAAATCACTGACAAGCGAGCGTAAAAGTACCTTTGAGATGTACATGTTGGAGTACACCATTTTTAACCGTTTATAAAACGGTGTCGGAAATGAGAGCCAGGAAACCTGGGAACCGTGTTTGCATAGGTGTGTATATTTTCTGCACGGGATTTAGAAAATCGTGCGGCTTTTGTGGTTGGTTCTGGACCGGACTAGTATCGTATACTCCAACTAATGGATAACGCGATACATGAGTTCCGCATGGATATGCATAGATTCTGCAGTTATTATATTTAACCAGTACAGGAAACTTGGCAACCGTGTTCTGCATGAGCTGAAAGATGCAAATCCCACGATTAGGACATGAGGGTCGTGCAAAACACGGTTTTCTGAGGTCAATGCTGTCAGCAGTGGCTACATCCATGAAGAATATAAGAAGAACATTCTATACCGAAACAGGTTTGCTGCATCTTGCATTTCTTCCTCAGTTAGGCAGGGGGCATAAGAACGTTTTCACTTCTTTTATTTTATCTTCTTTCATTTATAAAATTCAGGATATCTTCTACGAGCTTAATTCAATCCTACAGCGAGCGAGTTTTCGATTAATCTGTCCTTTTCTTCGATGACGGGAGCAAATCCACGGAAAACATATTCTGAGTCCTTTTTGCGAGAAGATCCACTGTATTTCTAGCATTTGGTTTGTAAACAGCGTGGATTTCTGCGGCTGCCAAGTGTTAAAAGGGGATCTGGGTCGACGCGCCAGACGCGCGAAAACCAAGGGCTAATTGAAGAAAAAACCGCATCTGATAACTGGATAAGGCTAACGCTGCAAAACCTGCCAAGCCACACCCCCAAGAAATGGAGGGCAGATATTGCTGCATGAGGAAGAACTGTTGATTGGAAGTTACTAAATCTAAAAAAGGAGAAAGGACTTGGAAATCGTACTTTCAGAAATTGAGGAACCAGCACGGCACTCGCTTATGCAAATGTCCTTCGATAACAGGAAGACGCAATTTGTTCTAGATCCCCACACGTCAGAGCAGAAACCATATAACAGGGAAATTTTCTAAAGACACTAAAGAATTAAAAGCGCCTCAAGTTACGTAACGGATAAGACATACGAGGGTGAGTTGAAAAGATTAGAGAGTGACAACGAAAACAATACAACTCAGGTCCAGTTCTTGGGTTATTTTTTAGCTCAATCCTGTCGAAGCTCAGCACCATTGGTTCCATCTCCTTTCTGCCTTTAATTCTTTCTCTGCGAAGGATTTCTTCAAACTCCTTAGAACAACATCATACGGCCAAGAATAATTGGGCATTCGATCCGAATTTCTTTCTGGATAGGAAGGCTCTGAGCTGAGATGAAAGACAGAGGCGTTAGCAAGTCAGTGCTCAAGAATCAGTGGATGAAAGAGATATTTCATTTTTGTTTTTCAATCTTGTGGCTACCGTTGGTATTCGAATACCGTTGCGGAGATGCCGCTCGTTTTTTTTTCTACCCCTCACCCGCGTAATTTCAGTGAACTGGCATTCCTCCAGTTTCCGGAAATATTCATCATTATAATCTAGTAACCCTGTTTCTGACAATTAGTGAAATACCTTTGACAGAGCAAAAACAAATACCGGTACTTTTCCACCACAGTGAAAGGTCCTTCTCTTTTTTGGAACCAACTCTTAGGATCCGAACCACTGTTTCACTACATTTCTGTAAACATACTATAGTGCTGAACCGAAGCAGCATTTCCTGTGTGAGTTTTGGGCATCAAACCCTTTCTTTTCCGAACGAGCTATTTAAAACCTATTGCTGTGGTCCACTTTGGAACGTGCTTTTGTTCGGAATTTAGAGAATGCGGCACACATCTTTCAGAATGATTTTTTGGAAATAATTAATTCTTCAAATATGAACTGTTCGTTTGTAAAGGATGCTGAAAGATTCCTCAATTCTGCGCACAATCACTCGCCTGTCTGCGAAATCAAAATCGAGGAATTTATCCACTTTTTCCAGTGTAGTACCTTTTTCGACGTCCTGCACATGGCCATCGGTTTGCCTGTGTGCAGCAATTCTCGCTTTTCTAAACTAGCAAGCCAAGAATGGGAAATGTAGGCAATGGGTTTCCAAAGTCACTACATAAGAGATATTTCGTTCACATGAGATCTTCCCCTTTATTCGGAAAGATTTGTTGACCGTTCGCATTCACCATTAACTGAAGATAATCAAAGTTGGCAGACTAGAAGGACCTGCCAGAACCAGGCTCTTTGGCAGATCGAATTGATATTTGAAGTCAATTCATATGGAGGATTTCTCTATGGAACGGCCTAGAAATGAATGGAAAACACTGTCTATTTGGTGGACATTCCGAAAACTTTTCAACCCACCCTCGTACATGTGTACATACAAACTTGCTCAAGTTGCGAAACAGCGCTCCTACGTGGTACGAAAGTTTATTGTGGTCAAAACCAAACGGTTAATTGTCCCGTTACAGATGAAAGGCAAGATTTAATTCCAGAAATCGAACCGGAAGGGAAATGCAGATTACAAAGGAGAGAAATCTGTGAAGAAAGAAACAAAGAAAGAATGAGAAGGGAAGAAAGAGAGATCGTGGTCTGTTGGAAAGAAAACTGAAAAGAAAAGTAAAGCGTGCAACAATGAAGATTCCTACGACTTGAACAAACGGATATAATCTTATGTACATAATATTTCCTAAAAATGACTCTGTTGGAGAATGAACGGAAATCTGACATGAACATGTTTCAATTGGAGAAGTACATAGTAATGCTAATCAAACATGGGGATCTACGATGAAGAACATCTTTTTTTGTAGAAATTGTTATGAAACTGTACAACACAAACCAGTAAAAGAAGATACCCGGCAATTGCTACTACATCAGTAGAGAAGAAAAGACTAAAGAATGCCGTTTCCCCCGGGCCTTGTCGATGGCCGCAGGATTCCTCGAATTCGTCTCTCGTACGGAAGGATCGAGGGGCTGCGAACCTCTCGAATTCCTCCAACGGACAGAGAGCAGAGCAGGATGGCAGCTGTAGCAGAGCTAGCTCCTCTGTGGAATTGCGGAAGAGCAACTGGAAAGAACAAAATCAAGATTAGGCATAAGTTCCGCGCTGTGCTATAAATCGAGATGAGCGCTAGTACCTTCACGAAATGATGATTGTCAATCCTGTGCAACTCCAGAAGTATCGCAGATGTATAGGGAGGCAAGAGGTGGTCGGACGACTCCAAACTGTACAACAGAGAGGTAATTGTGGCATCATGCTAAACGAGAAGCATCTGCGAGACGTATGTAGAGTCTACAATAGAAACAAGATAAAAGTACGAACCGTGGAGTATAGCACCATCTTCCTAGGAGAGATTCCAAGCACTTTGTAACAAGATAAAAGTACGAACCGTGGAGTATAGCACCATCTTCCTATGAGAGATTCCAAGCACTTTGTCCCGTATTTCCTGCAGCATCTGGCCCAGCAAGAAACCAGTGCTCAGTTTTGACTTCTCGTACGAGTTGAAAGTTTCCATCCGCTCCTGACGTTTCAACTCCGCCAGTTCTTCGATGACGGTTGCGTTGCGGCCCGTAGACTCGTGGACCCATGCCGGCTGCAGAAGGCCGTTTTCGCTCTGGAAAATCCGAAGAATGTTTCCGAACAGCTCATTGTTTTTGGAATTAAGGTCCCAGAGAAAATAAGGTACGCTCTCAGGTCAGTGATGTATTCATCAACACAATGAGCAGGAAAGATGAGTGCATTGCCATAACCAATGAACTCGCGCCGTTCCTCGGTCTATGCGGGTTTTGACCTATCCGGCCGCTAGGTTGGTGGTCCCTCCTACCACTAACGTTAACGCATGTCCAGCTGACGGTGGCCCAAAGTCCTGCTTGGCAGCGTACAAGGTGAGCAAGTGGTACCATATTTTTAATCCAGTCGGTTAGCTTTTGGTATCACATATGTTGGATTCTACTGTAGAAGATGAGACGTTTGGGGGGGGGGGGGTGGGCGGGGGTAGATTACATTTGTTCTTTACTTTCCAGGCTCTGACGTATCGAGTAAGCCGAAACGTTAGCCAAATAAAGTGATACATCAATCTTGATTGCGGCTCAGAAGAAAGAAACAAGAAACTATCGATCATGCCAAGATTCAATGGACGTCGAACATGGAATCTATTCATCAACAGTTATCATTTGTGTAGTCGTCGCTATCGGATATGGAACGACTGGGTGGAAGAAAAGGGCGAAACCTCCATTAGAATGAAACCAAGTCCGGCGCAAGCTCAGCATTTCAAACAAAAGACAAATATGGAGTTTTCTCCTGGCTCTCGTCCGTCAAATATTTGTATTCTGTAGGAAAACAATGGTGTTTACCTCTCTGTGGACAGTGTTGTATAGATCCTTCACATTGCTCATGGAGACATGCATGCCAGTGTGGTGTGACAGGAAGGCGAAAAGATCCTTGTACTCTTGGTTCCGCTTTTGGTACAGCTTCTGCTTGTCGCCAGAAACGAGTATGTCTGCTCGATCGCAACGGACACTGCTCGGTTTCAGGAGCTGAATTTCGAAAAGAATAAGCGGCTAGGTTAAGGAATTGCTAGACCAAGCGGATAGGCACATACCAGGTCGTGCTTATGACTCGAACAGGTGTGTACTGGCACCATCTGGGAAGGAAACATGCTGGATGCAACGCCCATGGCCGTTTCTATGCAGCGATCCTTGTCACTTGAACGTATGTACACCTAAATGGCAAGGAACGTTTACTAGTTAGGCAGAAAAACCTAGAACACCGTCAACTGACCTTCTTCCTATGATATTCTGGACCTAATAAATTGTGCTGATGTCCATAGCGAAATCGCAGATACTCTCCCAACTCCTGTGAGCGTCTATATCCCTGCTCCGTCAGCTGGCTGAATCCACGCGGCCATACTTCCTCCCCATAGGGGTCCAGAGGGTACACGTTGGAAGGAGCACGGTCTCCATGCCTGTAAAAGCCTGCACTCTGTTGCGAAATGAAGTTAGCAGTCAGTAAACCTTACCTGAAGAGTACCTGGACGTGAACCACCTCTGCTACAACATTCAGGACCAAGGCAGAAAGCAGAACCGCACCGTTCATGGCCGGAACAGGGACTGAACGCAGTGTTCGCTGCGCTTGTACTTCTCGTGGGCTGCCCACTCAGCTGATAATACCGTGGCGTCTGTTTGACTATACGCCCCACGTGATAACAAAAAACAAAAGTTTCGCCACAACTGCTTTGGAACCAGTTTCGCCACAACTGCTTTGGAACCAATGTACTGTAGTGGGCTTACTCACGCCTGTCCATAGTAGTGGGACTGCGGAAAAATTCTGCCTTTTTCATGAATGATTCGCTAATGCGCTACACAGCAAGCTCCGTTTCACGACTATTGTTAGTTGAGATGAAAGGAACAAGATCTCTCAACAACAGACATCTTCACGAATTTTGGTGAACAGATAGCCGTGTTTTATTAGGATACCACTTTTCTCCAAAAACCTTTCTTCGAGTCTTATTTACTTTGCTGAACAAGGTTCCATACACTGCATTGACTTGAACATTTATTGGGCAAGAGTTGCTTCCTGAAACTACTTTGCGTCAAAATATCCAGATCTAGGCCTGACAAAAGATCGCTTGCAGAACGCCGTTAGCTCCCATAGCGAACACTTCAAATGCTTCGATATTTTTTTTGCTACTTACACTAATAGAGCATTAATTCACTGGATTCATTAGTTTAACTTTCTTTTCAAACTGATAACTACATCCCATACTGTTTCCCGCTAACGCATTCCAAATCTCCAAAATCGTCAGCTTCCCAGCAAACCTAAAAACCGTAACTTCCACAGGTTTCGAACAGATCAAATTTCTTCGCTTTGCTTGAGACCATGAGGACAAGAAGAACATCTACAGGAGCAAGCCACCTGATCGCTGCAATACAACGGGGTATGGTGACGTGGACTATGCCTCACCATTGCGGACACCCATTTTCGTGAATGCAGGCTTGATCAGGTGACACTATCTAATCGGTCTGGAATTTCAAGTCATGTGTACTAGTATTGTGAACAAGAGCACATAAATCATCTCAGGTTTATAAGATGGGAAAGAAAAGCTCTTCATTACTTGTCAAACAAAATACGTATATTTTAAAGGACCAAAATGTGAACTGATGAATTTTTGGAAGATGAAAACTTGGATTTGCTTAACTACTGGATGAAGCGGTGGTTTCTATAAACCCTTGGAATCATCTAGAGTTTGGGGTCAATAAATTCTGAGAGATGTTAGAGAGGTATTTTTTCTCGCTGCCACATTTTCAGTAAACAGAGCTAAATTCGTGACCTCATTACCAGGCAAAACCAGGTTAACAAACCTGCTTTCGCGCCGGCTTTTCCCAACATCACGTACTCTTTAGGATGACCTACCTATCACGCTGTCCATCGCTGGTTTAGGTTTCGTAAATACCACCCAGATTGGTGAAAAGGACAGAACTACGGACTACGTGTGTGAAATTGGAAACGATGTTTAAGGCAGAATACTTCGAGTAAATTTATGGCAGTCAAGTCTAAGGAAATTTTACTGCAAATATTGATAGAAAAGTCGGGACAAGCATGAGCCATGCGTACGCTTTGTACGCATCGATTTGTAGTAAATTAACAATATTCTCCATGTAGAACCTACGTAGTTTGTCGCTATCCTGAGTCGTAAGTATACATAAACTCCACTTTTCATTTCAACTCGTACTACGCTCTAGATATTCTACTTGAAAATATCTTTTTATTGAACTCTTTGGATTATATCATATCAGAGTCAACAAGTAACAAGTAAAACAAGGAAGTAAGTGGGCAGGCAAGTAAGGCAGTTGTACTTAGTTGTAGCGCCATGATCTAGAAGAACAAATAAGTACGAAGATCAGAATAGTGCAAGTATTGCCGTGCGAACCTATCAAGATAAGCGCCGTCACGAGCACCGTTGTCTTTGGCAGAGTGCACAAAAAGAAAGACCCGGACAGTCCATCAACTGTATACTATAGTCCATTTCGCCGGTTGCTCGCACTTGGGCTCTGCATCCGGGCAAAACCGATTGAACGTCGTTTTCGGTGGAAATCCAAGGATCTCGCGGTCCTCCTGTATGCGATAGGAGAATGTGGACACGTGGCTTCCTATGAAGACGCGAGCATGAGCGCAGATCCACTGAAAAATTCACATTATTTTCGCTGCACAGCTGCTCCTAGAGCCCTAACCTGATCAACAATGGCCACAGCTCCGTCGGGGAGCTCGTCATTTTTGTATTGGACCACGGGGAAACGCATCAGTGACGAGAGCTGTTGCACTTCTGAGTCGGGTGCATCGGTTGCGAGGAACACCCGAGACACACCAGCTCCAGTGCAGAGTTCGTTCAACTGAAAATGAGGTAGAAGAGATTACGAGAGCAATATTTTCTCCGGGATCTCATTTTTTCTCCAGGGCTTTGTCCAGGAACCGGCTCCAAGATTTTTCTTTATATTGATGAGTGACAGCATGTATTCAACTCGTACTGAACACTACTTCTATCTTCGATTGTAGGTGCTGGGTATTTTGTGCAGAACCAGTGGTTCAATCAGCGGGTAATCGCATTCTCTATCATACTGGATGTGTCGAACATACAGTAACCCGACAGTGCTTACGGATCGTGCCTTATGTTTCCACTTTGTCCATTATGGACATTTGTTTAGATGAGATTTTTTCGCGTAGTCGATACTTTGAAACTCAGTTTTATTTTATTCTATTTTATTTATTATTTGCACCAGATAGGCGTGCCATCCATGTAGTGGAGTACTAATGAGAAGTATTAAAAACGATGAAACAGTTGAAAAAAAAAGTAAAAATGAACAGAATTCTATCAAACCATCAAGCTATGGAAGAAAGTGGGGGGAGGTCTGGTCAGGACTTCCACCAACGTGTTGAAATCGGGCTGATAGAAAAGAGACGTGATACCACAGGAACTCTGCTTTTAATTTTAAAACTTTTTTTTACTTGACAATCATTATGAATAGCTCGATTTCCCGACATGGATGAAAATGACAGTCCACTCCAAATATGACTTGATTTGACCTGGTCGAGTCCAGCGCCTAGCTCAACAGACAAGATTTTTGAAATCAACAGTATTTGAGGCTGTTTACACTTCATCGCTCACGCAAACTGTAAAAAAAACGGCTAGGCCCGTGCGGAATAACGCGCATACTATCACAAAATCATGCGACGAGTAAAAATCTTGTCGTATCTACTACCAGGCATGACTCAACGACTTCGTCGACACCGCTAGGAAATGCCCTTCTTTTCTTCTATCTAAAGCTGTTTTAGCTTAAAACCTAAGCAATTTCGCCACTCGCGCCAAGCATATGGACACTATCGCTGTGACGCCATCGCATCGCGATAAAGTGTAAACTCACCCTAAATAGTTCCAGTGCTGAATTGTAGGGAAGGAGTTTTTGCTTGGTTCTGTGCTTCAGACTTCACCATGGACATTGTTACGCAGTTTCACTCGAACTAAGCACAAAAACATCGCATTGCATCAGAGCAAGATAGCGAGTAAGGATGCATCAAAAGAGAGCCACACTCTCCAACAGCTTATCAGTGGTCTGGTTCAGACAACAGAGCGTACAAGATTATTATTTGAATGTTGAAATGAATTTCGAAATGTCTCACCCGATAGAAGATATGTACTTTACCCACTGTGCGAAATAGCGAACATAAATCATATGGTATCTTTCAAAGCAAAATCCTGCGAAATAACTCTCTCCCCTCATTGACTGCCTTTCCCAAACGTATACCTTCTGTAGCCCAAGAGTATCCTCTACGATCACTACAGCGAACTCCAAATCACAGTTGTTCATTTCCGGCAAAAACGCAAACCAGTCACATGTAAACACTACTACGGCTGGACAGTGATAACAAAAACACTAGTAGTCTCTGGACCGCTGAACCTCTTATCACGCTTTTTTGGTCTTGAAACTCTTGATAAATGAGTGTTGGCATCATGTGGCAAACAGGAAGGGCGACGATGCGAATTTCCGTGACAGAGAGTGGACTGTCGGCTACACACGGTTTCGGGTCCAAAGGAGAAGCACAAAAATAGCTTCCACATGATTTTCAGGGGAGAAAAAACCGAGCAGTTGTGGAGTGGCAAACGTGAAACGCGTGGAAATTGCAGAGGGGCTGTTGATCCTGTGTAAGTAAAATCTGTATGAGTTGATCAAGGCAGATCTGGGAAAAACTGTATTTTTACGAAATTCTCGAGTAAGCTCGCTCCTCCACAGTTCCCTCACCTTTCATCTTTATGAACTTATCAAGCAATGCTCAAGCAATAGTTCAGGAACAGTTCTGGAAGGTACAATTTCGCGAAATCAAGGAAAAATGATTTTATAATTCTATGAAGCAGTATTGGGCAAAAAAGATAACGCTTTTCGAATCCTTTTGCACAAATTCCTCTCAAGGGCAACCCGCGATTTCAACACTTTAGCGGTTGAGTTGTTTGACTCAACAAAGAAACCCAAAACCATAAAATCGCTATTTCAGCGATGAAATTCTCTGGAGTCTTTCAAACCGAGCAGTTCAGAGAGTGAGAGATCTTTAGGATCGATGAGAGAGCTTCAATCCAGCATAACTTTTCAAAGAAAACTGAATTTTTTCGAAAAGTTATATTTATTTATTTATTTTTAAATGATAGAAAAATCATCAACACCTGTGCACACTTACACGAAAATCTTGCTCTACACATGCATGCTTCGATAGCTTTTCGGTTTCCAAAAACCAAACAACAAAAATCAAATACCAAAACAACCATGAGTTTGAGTAGTTCATCAAACGAACTTCGTTTGATGTGCTATCAGCCGTTGCCTAAGCACGTGGAAGAAGCCACGACACGAACATTAAGTAATCGTTTTAGCAACTAAAGACATCTTCAAGCTCAACTTCTGTGTTCATGTGTTAAATTGTTTAAGAAAGAAGATTGTATACACGCCAGAGGGTATAAAAATCATTCTTAAAGTATTCGCCATCGAAATCAACTGTCTTCAGCCCTTTGTCCGGAAGCAGCACAATGGCTTTACTGTGATGGGATTCATGGAAGTTCTCGAGTTCAAAATGAACGAGTTCCCCGAGCAAAGTGTATAATATCCCCTACCCTCTTTACCCCTACCTACAGTGACGGTCACATACGTATTTAGCACGCTGCCAATTTGGTGGACATATAAAATCCGTATTGCGAGCTATCAAGACACTACTCGAGAATGTGATAAGGCACGACATTCTCTTTCTAACCTCTACTCTATTCCTCAAGAAAATGTTTCGGAATAGATTTGCTATCATTCTTCGCATTTTGATCTGAGAAGACAGTACTTTTGAAAATATTTTCGTTTCTCTATTTCTCGATCTTATCGAATCGAGGGAAAGTGTGATTTTATTCTCGATATCACTGCGCGTTTTGCTATACTATCTAGTTTTGGTGTGCAGTTTTTCAACTCATAGAAGAACAAGGACAAGTAAAAAAGATGCATCTTGGCTGTAGATTTTTCTCTGATTTGCGCTATTAGCAGGCATTCAGGTACTCACGGGAAAATCCCAAAGCTTGCTTTAGTCTTGAGATTTTGACGAAATTGAAATTTTAATTTTTGTTCGGGTTCCAAATGACTGTGTCAATGGTATGCAGGAGGAAGAAAGCCTCCATAGAGCTTCAACACATACTCGAACTTGGTTCCGATTGTTCATCCTTGGGTTGATATATGCGAAAAAATCCTGTGGTCCAAAGTCGTAAGTGTGCTGAATATGTGACCGCCACATATATATGTCATCGTTGACCGAAATGTATCGCTCAAACAAAGTATCCCGAATTTTACTAGGAAAACTTGTCCGTTGGAACGACGGGCAGGCGACCCTTTCCAGAGATGTTCATGAATGTCGCCATTGATCTTTTGACGCAAAGTAACCGATTAGCTCTTGACTCAACCCCTCCCAGTGTCCCGGAAGTCGTTCTTGCTTGAGTAGAGTTTAATTGCTAGAAATAAATAGACGGTAGATGAAGGTCGATGCACGGACGAAATTTTTTTCTGTTTAGATTCATTCTTCAAACCCTCCAAACAACCTAATAGCGTTGAATGTTAGCCACATCTGGAAAATCAGACGTGCTCAAGAGTGAAAGAAGGCCTTTTCTTCAACCAAACCTCTTGGTATCATGCAAGCAGACGACAGCAAAATCATAAACATTTCATGTGGCTGCTTACGCTCGGATAGTTAACAAGTATGTAGCACTTAGCAGTATTAGATTAGGGATCATGAGGGGAGCTTTCGAGCCACTTTTTTCTATTCGACCCCGAACTCGAACAATACTGAAAGCACAAAGTCTGTACCTTCTCTGCTGTTCCTTCAATGCTGGGTAACTCCTTGCCATGCGCTCGAATAAAGTCGCGACGTCTCCAATGAGCGCAGACGTAGTCTCCTCCTAACGCGTCACGACGTTGTCGTTCATCCCGAAAAGATGGTGGCAGTTCTGTCCGGTCGACTTCATCCGTTGACGACAGATTGTTCCTTCTGAAAGAAAAAGTTCTGCACCCTGGAATGGGCGGTCGTAGGGTTGTCGTGGGCTAACCTGAAGACGTTTCCAGCTTCGATGAGGTGCCTGGCATAGCGCATGCTTCGCCGTGCCTCCCAGTAGTGAACATCGCCGTAGTGTTGATGGAGTATGGCCTCTGCGCGGTCAATGAAGATGCTCGTTCTGAAAAAGATGCAATGGCTTGCAGATTCTACCCACACTGCTAATGTGAAGTGATTAGCTCTACCTTTCAGGATATTCTTCCAGGATTATCTTCTTCAGAGTGTCGGAATCTCCTTGCACAGAAAGGCATTCGAATTTCTTAGCCCTCACATGGTCGTATGAGAAGAACCAGCCGCGCCTTAAATAGTATAATGGATTAGTAGATTACCAGTCAATAACAGTATAGAGGCCACAACTTGCAAAAAAAATCCACCACGCGTCCTTTTCGAATCTGTAGAGGCGAGAACCCTCTATGCAATCTCTGTGGTCGTACTTCAGAACGTATTCGTCAGTCCAGCCTTCCTTGTAAGGTTGAAGATAGACTACCTGGTCGATCAAATGGCCGTGCTCTGAAGAAAGTGAAAAAAACGAAATGCCAAGAAGCATTCAACCAGGATTTTGCTTTCATACTGGGAAGTAAAATCTTCTGGACACAAAAAAGGGGCTAACTAGCCTTTTTCGACCAAATGTTCCTTTCTTTGTGAAACCCATCATCCTTCTTGCATTATAGCCCCCATGGGAACTATCCAGAGCAAATATTGTGAAGAATGCTTCTTGAAAAAGAAGCATTCTTCACAATATTTGCAATACTCAGGAAATCTAAAAACCGTGTTTTGCATCGGTATGCATGGGTTTTGCATGATTTTGAGAAAATCGTGGGTTTTTCGCGGGTTTTGAATGGGATTTGCATCGGATTTGGAGACGCATGGGTTCTGAATGGGTATGCATGGGTTTTGCATCGTTCTAAGCAATGCTGAAAATTACTGATTAAAAAAACCGGGTTTTGCACAGGATTAAACCGCGATTTGCATAGGTGTGCATGGGTTTTGCATCGATTTGTGAAAAAACCGGTCATTAAATTTTTCATTCATTATTTCCATTGTTTCTTCACAATCAGGAGTGTTTTATGTCTGGTAAAAATTTACTGATTGCGGTTTCCATAATTATGCCAAAAATTTGCAGGTTTCTTCGAAATATGAAATTATTGCATGTTAACATAGGGAACATTCACCAGCTTAATGTACGATGCACCTCAGCCGGACATCCAGCAGAGGTTGGGCCGATCAAAATGTGCGGAGAGAAGAGGTATAAGTGCGCAACCTGGTGAAGTTGCAAGGTGTGCGACGACATTGCTCGTGACAGAGCAGTGTTTTCGTTCTTGAGGTACATGTGAGCCACTCCCCGTACCTCCCCCCCCCCCTCCTCCACGAGAAGAAAAGTGGGGGCCACACAAACCCATGCAAAACCCACGTTACCTCATGCAAAACCGATGCAGAACCCCTGCGAAACCCGGTTCTCAAACCGTGTTCTGCATGGGATCTGCATGAGTGTGCATGACTTATTCGTGGGATTTGCATCTTTCAATCCGATGCAGAACACGGTTTTATCCCATGCAAAACACGGTTTCTAGATTTCCCGAGAAGCTTTGAGGTCACCTTGAATGAAGTCTTCAAACTCCATGACTGGTACGAACTCGTTGAGGCTCGCCACATCAAAGAACACCGACCACCTCAACTTCACCTCCTGCCGCTGCCAGTGGTAGAGTCCTCCCCAAGGAGGGAGAACCAGGACGAACGGTTCACCTAAACAAAACCACTTTTTGGGACGTGAGCAGCACAAAAGTCTGGTCAAAAATCAATTAGTTAAATTACATTATTATATGATGCCCTAGACGGCAACATCTGGCGTTCCATACTAATAGAAGCAACAGTATGAATCTTTTCAGTATAATACAGCGTTTTTGAGGCCTGCGGTTTAAAATCCTGAGCAGCTTTTGGTGCATTCACTGAGTTGCGGGACGTGTAACTCCATTACTCTATCCATTCCAACTCGCTCTCTCAGCCATACTTCAAGGTCAACGTTAACCTAGAGCATTCCAAAGCTCAAGTTTCGATCATTTCTTATGAAGTATACTGTTGTATCCGGAGCTCTCCTGGACACTCCTGATATTCCATATAGGTGTGATGAAGCCTGTGTGAGAATAGAGTCTGTGTATCTCCGCCCTTCACGTTGGGAACTCAACACCCCCTTAGCAATCGCCTGGGGTTCGTACGAGATCAAAGAGGTTCCACAGAAACCCGCCCCGGAATGTTCTTGTGCAGTTGCGTGCTTAGGCGTGCGGACTAATCCCCCTAAGCAATCGCCTGGGGTTCGTATTTAGATCAAAGAGGTTGTAAGAACCCGCCCCGCTATGCGCTTGGACAGTTCCGTGCTCAGGCGTGTGGCCTCAAGGAGCGACATTCCCCTGGCGAAAAAAAAGCTATAGGTTCCAACAGTTCATTTAACACGTGCGAGTATGGGCCGAGTCAGTCAGTTTATCATGCAACCCCCTCTCTTGTATCATGTTCTGTTACTTGAGCTGACCAGAATAAATGTAAATGTAAATGTAAACACTTCACTTATTGCCTTGTGTTTCAAAAATGCCTCATTTATTCCGATGCATCGTTTTCAAAACAGAACTACTTCTCTGCTGTAGAGGCAAAATACGATATTCCTCTGCCGCCCATGTCCTCTTAAGTCCTCTTAAGTTTAGCGAGACCTTCTCTTCCTAGTTTGCGGGAATTTGAGTTCCACTATCTGAGAAGATATTGCGAAAAACTGACCGATTCAATATCTACCATACATCATCTGTGGTATGTTTTACTTTGCTTCAGAAGGGTAAAAGTCAAAACTCCCTCTAAGTAACCTCTAAGTAAACTCTACACTACATGAGAAGAGGTAGGTATCAAGAATCACGGATAGTTACATCTATTCGAATGCAATTCTGGGTACAATTCTCTGATACTCATAGGGAGTTAGATGGTGCAAAAATTTCTATCTTCCGTTTTACGCATATTTTTAGTCTTCTGCTCCATGAATTCCAAGAGTTGACCAATAAAACGCAAAAGACGCAAAATTACAAAAGATTGGAGCAAAAGAAGAATGGATGTGTGCATTACAAATGTCATCCAAATGAGATAGAAGGAACTACTTGAGTGCCTCCTTATATAGAGTTATCTATAAATCATTTCCCACTCCGTGGTGTCTTCTGAATGAATTCCCCATCATCAGAGGGAGAAAGCGACCTCAAGAATTACAAAGAATCAATATGTTGTGTGGAAAGTTCTGTGAAACTTGAAGCATATTTCTCGGAAGTCACGTTTCTTTACTGAATTACGTATATTAGGTGTTAACATAAGGCCTTGCGCTTTTTTTTTCGGATGCACTTTTCTCCATCTATTAGATGTCTTTCAGTTACAGTTCACATACTATTCGAAAGCGCTATTTCTCCCTCTACAAGAGTGTTGTAAATAGATTTTCCTAAAGCGATAGTTTGCTTGAGTTTTGAGCCTGAGAACTGGAGCAACGAGTCAATAAAAAAAAACAGCACAACCGACAGCTACCTATCCTGGCATTCCACTAAAGCTAGAAAGGCTATCAAAATTGGCCAAGTGACCTGTGCTAAGTATGAAAGAGACCTTTTGCTTGAAATGACCGGTCATCAGCGATTTTCCAAGGGAAAGGAGGACATATTTGGTCTCGATGACACCACCCACTTCGACCGAACAGATTTCTTATACGAGGACCCGGGAATTGCTCCAAAGGAATCGTATGGTCCAGACGGACATCGTACTTCTCAGATCCTCCAGATAACTGAGGTAATTCTGATAAAAGAATCCAATCGCCAGTGTCTAGTCATCTTACCCCATGGTGAGGTCAGACACCACTTCCCAAAAATCGTCAAACTGGCGCTTCAACAGTTCCACTGATGATGTTCTTCCGCGTTTACATTCTACAGAGCTTACATGATCAAATAATATGAGATCCTTTATGGTCCCTACTGAATACAAGGAGGAAATTGGGTTTTTCCTCGAATTGCCGTTTTTCTTCTTAGGCCTAAAAATTGAGTAAATCGTTAGTTCTGTGAACACGCTTGATGATGGGATTGCAGAGAACGGAAAGCGCTTTTAGAAGGTGTAGTGCATGTTAGAGAAAAATGGCAATGGAGCGGAAAAGAATCACAACTAAAAAAGCACTTAAAAAAGCACTCACGCAAAAAGGACCTATGTTAACGCCTAATAATTTTGACCAGAACCATATTCTGGACATTCACGCCAAACCCAAACAAATCTTCGAAATTTCATGTTGCAAAAAAAAAATTTCTAATGGACTAATGCTCGTACAGTTTTTTCGAATGGATGGACGGATGGACT
The DNA here is from genome assembly GCA_000816745.1 of Ancylostoma duodenale. Taxonomy (NCBI): domain Eukaryota; kingdom Metazoa; phylum Nematoda; class Chromadorea; order Rhabditida; family Ancylostomatidae; genus Ancylostoma; species Ancylostoma duodenale. Next base: position 27,808 of record KN726514.1, read on the forward strand.
TCTGGTATTCTTTTCTGTTGGACATTTTTGAGACCACACTTCGCGGGATGTAAAATTTCATTTCTGCAGATCCCTGATTGGTCAGCTGTAACTTTTTAATGGGAAGATGGTCGGTAATGGGCTGCAGGTGAAGTAGGGTTATAGGGTTATATAGAAGACAGATCATTCAAGAATATATTATGTGTAGATCAAATGCACGCCCACAGCAAACACTCTTCTTAGCTGACGGAGCTGTTGGCCAGAACTCACCAGCTTCTCTCAGCAACCTCACAGCATTGGCGATACGCATGTAAACATCTCTTCTGAGGTTGAATCCCTCTCCATGGTTGATGTCATAAATGAGGAACCTCCTATCTCGAGCTACGCTGTATTTCCCGCTATCTACTACTGATACAGTATCGCGGTCGCACCGCGACAGACTGAGACAAGCGGCGAGGCAAGCAAAGAGCGCCCACATCCGGCGACTACCTACAACCAGCTGTGAACAAGCTAACGAAGAACAACTCCGATAATCACATGAAATATAATTTAAGTGCAAAGTCACTTGAAAAATTCATTTGTTAAGAGACAGAAAAGAACTCCTTCATACAGGACTAGCGAACATAGAAAGTATCACACCGACAACAAATCAGAGCATCGAATCACAAACAGCACTAAGGAAACGCCAACAAACACAGCTGAAAACATTGCTGTTGAGGTTTTAAAGCGGTTCTATAAAGCTAAGGTAAAGCAAGGTAAAGGGTGAGATTGACTACAGAGTAAAGGTGAATACATGAGGTGAGAAAGAACGAGGATGAAACAAGGAAAACCACGTAATCCACAGGGATAGAGTGAAGATTCCACATCGAGACGAAGTGCGCTGAGACTCATTTCTTCGTGATGAACCGTGCTGGTGCAGCTCTGCCGTGTTTTTGTACAGAACCCGCTGCCGAACGGGGCAGAGTGTTGCAGGCCGCAGAGTGAGTGGCCAAGTCCTCATGCTGAAAAATGAGATGATGTCCAGGCAATAGCGGAGGAAAAATGAAAACTCACATGACTATGGGTCATTAGGGAGGGCAATCCTGTAAGCGTGTTGTAGTGTTCAGATGATACGTCACCTTGTTCGGTTTCCAGGTAGGAAATTGCTGCAAAAGATGCAGTCTTGTCAGCAACGAAACACAGAAAAAGGGTTAAACCGCTATTGGTTTCTAGCTACGTCGTGTGAGACGACATAGGCACGGAACTCAATTTGCTGTCTCCCTGTCGACATTGGCATTTTCCTTCGTTGCATTTTGCTTCATTTTCTCACAGTAATTCTACCGCAATCCCATTAAAAACGAGTAAAACTGTGAAGAATAGTACAGAACGGTTACGATATTCGTGTTCAGCACCTCGAATAAAAAATGTCCTAGTGCCGGAAAAACTAAAGGTCAGAGCCAAGACCCTGCCCCTCAAGCTCTGCCCCGGAGCTGGTTAATTCGTTGACTTTCTCCGGATAGTCCATTTCTTTGATCGCTGGTTTCTCATCAGCTTTTCGAACATTTCTTGCTTTAATTGGTTCAAATTCTGATCCACTCGAAACTCTTTTCGATCTAGCTAGGTTGCATGAAACCGCCACCGGAATTTCAACCATGTAGAATTATGTACAGTGTACGTCAATGGCGGTGGCCCATTCGCGGCCTCGAGAAGGACGCAGCGCGACCGAGCCGCGCGTGCTGAAATCGGTGTCGTCTGCCGCCGATATGCTATTTCTAGGAGCTTTTCTTCCCGATTCGGTCGAAAATCCTCAAAATGGGTAGAAAAACTGTTAGAAATAGCATAAAGGCAGCAGAAAACATTGGGTACGGCGCGCGCGGTGTGGTTGCGCGGCGTCCTTCTCAAGGCCGCGAATGGGCCACCGCAATTGACGTCCACTGTAAAACCATCTGTCAAGAAGGCCATTGGCGTTTAGAAACAATGCCCATTTCGGCTCAATCCAGTTTTGCCCATCTAGATGCATAACGTCTTTTTTTCAAAATTCTGACGAAGACTAAACTTAGTTATAAGCAAACTCACATTTTGACATCCCACGGTTTTGCGCTCCATACATTTCACTAGCAAGTTTGATTTTATGGATCCACCTGCAATAGAACCATGTAGCAGTTCTCGTAGGAACACGAAAATATCACATTCTATCAGGTTGTTGCGAAATTAATTGCCGTTTTGGGGTATGCACGATTAAACTATTCTCTTCCGCCTCATTTGAGCAACTTCAGCTTAACTTATGTAGGATTCTGATAGGGCTTTTCCTCCTCTTTCGAATGGTGCTTGAATATTCTGGCTTGCTATTTCCTGAGGGTTTTTATGAAGTCGCGAACAAATCATGAGCCGACACAATTTTCGGCTGACTATGGTTAATGACTTCAAACTCGATCATTGTTCGTCGGAGGTATGCTATATTCTTGCTTTTGTTTTGGCTTGGAATCATCTTCCCAATGAGCAGTAAGCTAATCGATCGCAAATTTTTCTTCCGTCGATTTTGATCCCCAAAGCAACAACGGTCATGACCACAGGTTGTTCCCTGATGATCAACCGTTGAGAACAGTCGTGGAACCTAAACCGGATCCAAGCATTTGCATGTTGAGGGCAGGGATGGGGGCTCACTATACTACAGTTTCAAAACATTTGACTTCATTCGACACGGCAAGATAGGTGCGGAAGTGAACACCCCACGATCTGACTGACGACCAGAGTCTCACCCGCTGTGACATCTTTTCCAACTTAAATATGAGCCCCAAAACTACCCATTTCTAGAGAGCGTAATAGTTATAGATAGAGATTGGTTCCTGTACGATAAAATGAACGTAAAACTTTACCGGTAGACACGCCTTCTCATCTCAAAGTTTTCATAAATCAAAGCTTCACACCAGGGGCAGTTGTGTCAGGAATTTGGTGGTGTCATAAAAGTATGATCCACTGCAGCCTTCTCCAACCTAGTCAAACATTGACAACAGACCCCTAATGTTGTAATTTCGAGTTGATCTCCCCAAACCTGCTATATATGTGGTCGGCAGTGGTGAACAAAAGCTAGTTTTTCCTTGGTCCAGGGAAACGTTAAGCCTCACATTCCAAAATTCACCCGGCAAAACTGATGCAGTAAGGCATCAAGGCTCTCACTCATTGATTTTATTCATCATACCATTACCCTACTGTATGCCTTTTTTCCAAGCTCCAGATGCAATCCTGCAACAGCAGCAGATTGCTGATCTGAGGAATGCTAAAACTGCCTTTCAAAAGCTTGCGAATTCTTACGATCCCAGTTTTCGTTGCAGTGTCGTGCAGTCCTGACTAAATTGTCAGGGAGGATCTGCCGAATTGAATGGTTGCTAAGCTGATGAAAAAAAGTTGTGTTTGAGCCGAGTTACAACACTTTGAACTGGTGTGTCCATTTCGGCAATTAATTTCGCAACAGCCTAATACATATTAACCCATAGTCTGCACTCCAAAGGAGAGTATCAGAGAGATAACATGAAAACCTCAGTCCGGTGAACAGGTAGTATTGCCGTAATTTCTACGAATGCAGGATACAAACCACCCCCTCTGGACTCAAAATCTGCATCAAGAAGGTGATTCAAAGTTCGATAGACCCTGATCACCTAGTTGGTTGTCTTCAATATAATTACGCAATCAGCACATATTATTTGACGCGCGGAAATTAAGGTAAGACCGTCTGCTAACCGGACTGAATTTTTTGATCCGTATCAGCGAGGGCCTAGTGTGTTTGATATCTGACAGAGAGATGTGTCTATGTAGGATTACACGAACTTCGTTCCCAAGCCCTTCAGCAATGGTTTTGAGAGATAAAACTGCAGCTATACTCCACGTGGAGCATGCAGTGCTGGTCAATCATTTTCACGGAATAGCACGCTCACATCTGAAATCAAAACCACTCTTTTCATACCTGCTTTACCACTATTTCTTACTCCAGGACTTATCGGTGTTTTTTCTATAATTTGTGCACTGTAGCTGTACCTAGTAACCGATAATAAAATTTCATAAATTTCATAAATTAAATCTGCCGGCGCCACGCCGACCATGCGGTGTCGCAGGCCAGCAGGGCCGTGCGCTTGTCTGGAGTTGCCAATATCGATGTTTCGTTTACATTTTCCACCTTTTTCTTTGTGCCTTTGTTTTCATTCCAAAATGTTTGGGTCACGTCAATACCGGCAACATTCGACTACCATACAGCGCCGCTGATCCGCCGCGCCGCATGGGGTTGCGGCGCGGCAGACCAGATGGGTGATATTTTGTGATGCAGAAGTGGTTGACCAGCACTGTAGGCACTTTGCTTCTTCACCGGGAGCAACGTTGATTCCTATCACAATCGATTTTAATAGGAGCCTAGCTGATAGACTTCGACATTTGAGACCCGCGAGACAAGCTGTGCTGGTGTTGGGGAACAGATCTCGCTCGGGTGAGAATCAAGATGGACTTACGTTCTCATGTCTGTCTGATTGTAACACGAGAAATGATGCTCCATAGGTGGTCTTGATAGGCGGAAAACACTGAAAAACAAACATTGGTCACCACTACCATTTAAGAAAAAACTAAGCATCAACCTACAATTTCTTCGACGTTTTGAGCTCGGTCTCATCAGAAACTGTACATTTCGCTATGTTGATGATCATATCCGCGCGCCGAGTCTGAATACCACGAAAAATAGAGTTATTGCACGGCAACAATAGTCCAGAAGTAAAATATTACAAATTGATTAGGATAAATGTTAAGGAACGGTCCACGGAGACACATCCAACATTTCGGCCATTTGTTAGTGACCTCTTTGGCAAAGAGTTCTTTCGCTGTTTTCCTGTAATCAGTAGTATGCTAAGAGGAAAGCAGTTTGAAGTGTACAAAAAGTGACGCACCTCCGCCTAACCCAACCCTCAAACGCCTTTTCTGTCGTTTTAATGTCAGGAGTGCTAGGAGTTGACGGTGTCTCTTCATTATGCCAATCTCCTGATGCGGTTAATCGGAATGGATTCGGACTAGAAATTGATGGGATCGATGAAACCGATGCTGGACTTGGCAGGACCCATGGATCATCTCCGGTGGACGAAGTTGTGAACCTTAAGATGGAAAGTTGCGTTGAAGCAAGCTATGGCACAGGAACAAAGAGCAAGGCAAGCGAAGTTTCATATGATACCTTGGTGAATCAAGGACGAGTCCTGAAAGGTTTGAGTCGCCTGCTGGTGCGCGGAATCGCGGAAGACAGACTTCTTCGTATGGAGCACTCCATTCGGGATCGGAACAGCTGGGTTCAGCTACATTCAAGTGACTCAGTTCTACTGGTTCAACAATTGAGACCTCTGCGAATTCTGTTGGACCTACAAACAATCTATGTAGATTGCTAAATGAACATTTCGAAGAATTTGTTAAATGGAAGCGTGGTTTATCGTAGCGTTATAATATATCTGACTGAGTTTCTATGGCTTAGCACTCAATAATTTAGATCAAATTTCCTTCTAAAAAATTACCACGACATTGACTCGCAAAACCACGAAGTGGGAGATTTCTGAGTGGTGCAACGGTGGTTTAAACTGTTTTCAAGTGTGCAAGGACCCAATCTTAATTAATGCAGTAGAAACCAGTTCGGATGATGTGTAACGTTTTAAGTCGTCAGATAAGTTCGCGATTTTTTAATAGATTATTTATGGCACAATTTTGGCCATTTCACCAGGAGTGCATACTCACTTGAAAGAACTAATCTTCCTCCACAGAATAGTTGCCATCGTTTTCTGATTAGACTAGTTGTGCTGGAGTTGTGGGCAGTAGAAAGGAACATCTCGGGATACAAAAAAAAACACATCTCTGTCACCCGCTTTATCTACACTTTCGCCTCGCCCTGGTTGGAAAGCGTTTGATACGACTCAAAACTGTGTCTTGTACAGAGAGTATGCTATAATACAGCCGACAATACCACCCAAAGGTGGCTGAGGCTGTCCCAAGACAGCCAAGAAAAAGCCGCGTGGACGGAGCTTAACTGCAAGGGACGGAGCACAGTTACAGTGGACAAGTAATTCCTGTCATCCTTCATCCATATTCATTGCCCCCCAACCGCCACCGACACTTTGCCTCTAATGAAACTTCAAAATTTGAGAAAAAACGCTTGAAATTATTTGATGACCTAGTAGATTAGAATAATGAGGGTTTGGGCTCGAATAATCCACTACGTATTCTTATTTGAAGATTCAACTTCGAAAACGTTGAAAACCCGAAAAGAGCAACACATCCCAGGAGGAAACAAAGCCTACAGAGCTCTCCCATTCTCAAATAATCGATTTTTTAAAAATGGATTCTCAATTGACAGGTTACATCATGCGGTCTAGGGTTTAGATGTGGTAACTAACATTTCACATTGAAAGGCAACTGCTCCGTGATTGTGTCGTCCTCTATCTCGTGCACGAGCTTATTATCAATGAAGGATCTGACGTAACCATCCGGCTGATGACGCATCGTGCGTGCACGACGAACAATCCGTGGAATTGCAATGGAACCCTCGTGGCTGTCAGCAGCTGGATGCCTGGAAAAGGTGGACAGAAGGACTCGTTACTTTCCTCATTCAGACCCAACAAGAAGGATATCTCACCCTATCAAGTCAAACAGATCCCAATTCACATATGGGCGCTCGTCTTCTTCGAAATAAAGCTCCCTTCGGGGACTTCCACCACAGATAGAAGAACGCCTGGTGGCTCGTATCCTTGCTCTGAACGCGGGAAATATAGTAGCTGTTTAAAAAAGGGTAAAGGTTTTGAGAACTAACCCTTTGCTTTGGAGGTTGATTAACTCAGCGACAAATGTCGACGACCGACGTCGATTCAGTGGATACGCTATTTCCTGAAGGCAACATCAAATTATACATACTATCGTCAAATTATCTGTATATATAAAAGTGAAAGTTTGTATGTATGTATGTATGCATGTATGTGTGTATGTTCCGAATAGAAATCGCGGAGGATTAACCGATCGGGACGAAACTTTGCACACTATCCCTCATGGGCCGGCGGAGGTTTTAGACTACTTTCCACCAAACATTATCGATCGGTTTATCGATTATATCGATTTTATTGATTTTTCGCTATTTTTGCCCAGGAACTGGCGAGGACATGCCTACTAGGGTTCTCGAATACGCTAAACGCGAATATGACAACCATTTAGCGCCAAGTTGTCGATTTATCGATTTTATTGATTTTTATCTACTTTTGCTTGGGGGTCAGTAGGGACAAGTATACTGGGGTTTCGCCATACGCTGAGCACGAATATGACAGCCATTTTGCGCCACAATATCGATTTATTGATTTTATCGATTTTTTCATTTCTATCACAGGATTGAGTAAGATCATCCTGAGCAGTGTTCTCGAATACGCTGAACACGAATACGACAACAATTTTCCGCCAAATTATCGATTTACTGATTTTATCGATTTTTTCATTTCTATCAC